>JAQIVE010001426.1:0-25096 GCA_034698285.1 Sminthurinus bimaculatus | reverse complement strand
TCTAGTATGTGCGGCAGTGGCAGTTTTGCTGTTCTCTCTCATGGGAATTGTCCATTGTGGAAACCATCGGCCTTATGGAGTGAGTGTCACTGGCTTCCAGGGAGCTGGAACTACGGGCCATGACATTAGTGCCAATGGATATGCTGGAGCTGCCGTTGTGTCTCCTTTGGCCGCAAATGGATTCAACTCTCCTCTTGGATCCTACACTCCAGGAGCCGCTTTCCCAGGCAATGCTGGAGGCTACGGTTTCGGAGGTTTGTGAACTTACTGTAGTAATAATATTATTTACTACATTAAAATAAAATGTATTTCCATGCTAAAATTTTGGAAAAATCCGTATAGGTTATGGAGTAGGAGACACCCGTGGAACCAGTGGAGATCTTTCAGTTCCAGCAGCTGGAGGACAAGGAAAGTTGCCCAGTGCAGCCTACAGCGGTTAATCGAAAAATAAAATACAGTCGCAAAATCACATCAAACTTAAAACAAAAGGCGCAAAAAACAGCCAGTTGGTCAAAAACTCGATCAAAAAATAAGAACGGAAGGTAAAAAACAGAAATTGCAGACACAGATTATTATAATGAAAAGGGACTCAAGTCTACACTCATCGGCGACATGTGTAAAAAGGATGCAGTTAGTTTCTGAAAATAGTCATTTTAAAGTTCAGTAAACCAACAAAAGTAGTAAAGTACAATAACGTGAGAATTTTATTTGAAATAGTTGAAAAAAGATGAGCTGCAGAAAAAAAATAAGTATAGAAGGGCGATTTATTTTTATTTCAATATGCATTTACACTTCTTTATTGAAATAGTACTATTCTTGATGTATATCAGTATCAGTGGTTTATTATAGCATGTAATATGTGGCACTGTGTTTCCTTTTTTTCTGATTCCTGATTCCTGACCTGCGATGCTAGGATAAAAGATCGATTCAAGATATAGTAAACCAAGAACCAGATGTAAAAACGTAAAAGTTAAATAGTTTGTACATGTCATTTTTTCCTTCGACAGACAGTTTACTTGTAGCAACATGCCCAATGCCCAATGTCCAACGTTTGCTAGTCGCAATTCTCAAACGCTGCAAAAATATGCGTAGTAACCTCGTATGGTATAAACTGTAAGGTGTGAGAATAAAGGCGCAAAAAAGCTAACTAGAATGATAAAATAACGGGTTATGAGCCTTATTATTCCCTCACTCCGAATCCAACTCCTTGTAATGCCTTTACTTTTCACATTTAACCTACAACCATTCTCAAATCCACACAAGTAAAAGAATTCCTTCCAAAACACTGCACAGTACATACTACATACATAGTTTATCTTTCATCTCTACATCAAAATTCTCTAGCGACTTCTTTTTAGCCAAACTATTATGCACGATTAATTTGTTTATGTATCATTTATCTTTTTCAGCAAAAAATTGTAAAATAGTCAATAAACTACCTCACATAAGACTGTACACTACTATTATTTCCTTCATTCACAACGTATGCAAAACAAACTATGGTAGGATAATTAAAAATTATGACAGGGCTACCAAAACCAAGTTTCCAGTCTCACTGTGGTTTTCTCAATGAAATCGTGCTTGTATTATGTATCTACTGTCTACACTCTACACATGAACAAAGCAATGAAACGTTTTTGCGCACATATTTGCAAGTAGTTGATTGTTATGTTAATTTTCCCACAAAAAATATGTAGACACACGCACAAATAAATAAATAAATTCCAAATCCAAAATAAAAGAAAAAATAAAGTATCTCTCAACTCCAAACTATTAAGCTACATTGATAATACTTACAATGATTTACTTATTTTAGACTTCCACTGTACAACTAGGTGCAACTTGTTCTCACATGACGTGAGAACAAAGTCATATTTTAATATGGGGTGAATACACATACATAAGTATTATATGGTTGTGAGATTTACAGCAGATTTTGATTGTATTCTTGCTGACTGCTTACAATGGAATATATGATGCAGGTTCATGTCATGTATGTATAATGTATATTTATTTCTAGCTATGTATGTATTATCATTTTCAGTTGTTCATAATCTACAAATAGTCATCGCAGTAATCAAAAAGTACCCTTATTATTATTACATATTACACACATAAAATATTTTGCTATGATTTGTCTTCCTAATGTACATATGTTTTCGTGCATATTTTATTTATATAAATTATAAATGTTGTCAAACCGGAATTCTATATGCATTTGCACCACCAACAACAACGACTTTAGTTTAAACATGCATTACAATTCATCTCTGCATTCTGCATGTAGGCATATCTACCTATGTATGATGTATACTAAATAGGAGTGTAATAGAGGTACAAATGTAATATGTAATGTATGTATGTATAAGAATACAGTCTTCAATCCATTGGACAAGACAATAACTCCATTCCAAACCCCAAACCATGTAACTATACTAGAGATAATATGGACACATGTTGTAGTTATAGTTTGGTACTGATGGTAAACCGTAATACGAGGTACAGAACACCTCTTTATATTTTGTGTATTCCCTATTTACTAGCTCTATAATGTGTACAATGGACAATTTGTGTATGATACAAGACGAGAGATGAGTGAAAAAGGGAAAAAAGTTCTACGTACAAAAAACGAATGTATTCGGCTACATGTGTATGTATGCTGTTTCTGCTTCTTCTTCTTCTTTTTCATCATCGTGATCAAGTTCAAGTTCACCATCAGCCACCTTGCAGAGTGCCGTCATCATTCCTGGTATTTTTGCACAATACACAGCATTTCAACTACAACAGCAGCAACAGCAATAGAAAGACAACCGTGTTCTGTTCTAGCTAGACAACTCAAGATTTTTAAGCATACACCATACACAATATTTAATACATTACATACACACATAATACATACACACATATTTATATAGATATAGGTATACACACGCACACGTTATTTTTTGCAGAGAAAACTCCTTCAAGAACAATGCTCAAGCGGCCAGCAATGTTCCACGCCCGCACAAAGCAAATTGCAAATTTTTACAGGTAGACATTTAGAGAACGAGACAACGACAACACTACAGTGTACACTATTTCATTCCATTTCAGTTCCATTTGCGGAACCGCAAGATCTTTGTGAAAGGATTTAGCATAAAGGTATAATATCATAATATCTTACTAGATTCATAAATTTCTGTAGCATAGCTCCTTTGGAATATTCAGTCACCCAAGTTTTTACCTGCGTTCATTCAAAACCGGGATATTTTTTGTGTAATTTACAGAATTATTATGTGACATTACGTATTCGTAGTTTGCAGAAAAAACAAGTGTCTCGCAAAAACTTTTGTCGTCTGCACTCCATTCAAACCCCAGTCAAGTCGTCGAATAACAAGGACAAAATAGTTATTACTGTCAATAACCAGTGTCAATAAAGTTGGACTACTTTTTCATTCACATTTGGAGCTTGCTGGAATTCATACCTGAAGTATATAATATCAATATCAATAAGCAGTGGAGAAGAAGATGCAGTGTAATAAAAAGAAAAGTGAGAGGGTACGAAAAGAAAAATCAATCGTTTGCAGTCCTCATTAAACTATTCTCTGTTGGTTTTACATAAACGATATGACATGACATAATGGCTTCAAGCCTTGAATTCTACTAAATGCTAAAAGAAGAAAGGGATTTTTAAATATCACAAGTTGTAATTTAACACTTTGAGAAACATTACAGTTACAAAGTTAATGAGTCGGTGCGTGTATTAGTTGATCAAGGATTGTAAAATTATACATACATTTGGTACACTGTCGAGAAGAAAAGTGGAATCTCGATTTTTTAAAGAAATACAAATACACACACACATATACACACATTGAGATAAAAGTGTGATTGAAGCCAGTCTCAAATAATAATATCAAGTCAGCTGTCTCAAGACTTGATCCTTTTCTTTCATTGAAAATGAAAAGTGGAGCCAAGTTTATTCACCTGTGTGAAAAGCTCGTGCAGAATCTCTTGATTCTCCTGCTCACGATCCTCTTCCTTCTCTTCCTGCTCATCTTTGCTATCCCCATTGTGTGTCTCCTGCTATATCGCAAAGTCGTCGCGACTGCCACGCCAACTTGTATCCACAGCAATACTGATACTAATACTAATACCAGTTCCCCCACAAACACAAACGCAGCTGACAATGAGAGTGCGGTACCCAGCTCGAAAATCCTTACTTCCGGGGCCACCATTCTCGCCACCGACGATGTGGCCACAGACCCGAATCTAAATGTTGTCATCACCCTCACCTTCAACGGGGAGATTCGTGTCAAGGATCTCCGCCAACTGTTTCAAACACGAATCCTCGACTTGAAGGACAAGCACAACCGCCTTTTGTATCCAGAACTCCAGCAATATTATACAAAGGCTCTTGGCTATCTCTTCTGGACGAGGGATGAAGACTTCAAGCTGGAAAATCATGTTCGTTTGTATGACTATGCGGACTTGGATCTGCAAAAGAATATGACTAAACCTTCATCATTTATTACACAAAAGGATATTTGCCGGGTAAAGCCTGCCTTGATGGCCAGAGGCTGGCCGGAGGGAAAGAGCCCGTGGGAATTTTTAGTCGTGCCGGGATATATTGAAAACCCTGGAGAATATGATTATGAATATGAAAATTACAGAGTTCCTCATCACAACAGGAGTCTTAGCAATGATGATGAGGATGATGATGATGATCACGTGGAGGAGGAAGATCGCTTTTACAGAGGAGGAACTATCCTCATTTTTCGGTTTCATCATGGACTTGCTGACGGAGTCGGAGTTTTTCGGATGCTGTGGGCTAGACTTGCGGGCAACGGGGAAAATCTCAATATCAACGAGGAAATTATCAAGGATCTTCCGCCGCCGATCCAGGAACAGAGTATCAAGAAACAAGAGCAACAACCGAATGTCGGATTTCGATTCCTCTACTATTTGTCCCTTCCCTTTCGGATTCACTTTGAGTATGTGAAGCAGCTTGTCGAGTCGAATGATGAAAATGCGTGGAAGCTTCCAGAGGATCGACTACTCTCAAAAAATGTGCAGTCTGCAGTCACCGAGAGGATTCCCCTGGAACTCATCAAGGGCATTAAGGACAGGAGTGGGGTTAGCTTTAGTGCCGTCATTTTGGGAGCGGTGGCGGGTGCCATAAGGAAATCTATGCAAGATTCGGGTATTTTGCCCCCAAAGGAAATTCACGCTTTGTTGCCGATACCAAGTACGATGGATCATGGCGGGAAATTGAGGAATCATTTGTAAGACATCATTTTTTACATATACATAAGTACTACAAATTCAAGTATGGATAAATTTATGAAAATAAAAATATTTTGGAATTTTTTCTTGTAGAACATACATCTACCCAAAAATTCCCGTGGGTATAGCCGATTGCGGCAGTCGTCTTGTAGAGTGTGAATCAAATTTAAAGGAGCTCAAGTCCTCTTCGATTCCTTTGATGAACCGGCTGATGCATCGACTCGCGGGTTCTTTTCCAACGCCCTTGGTCAAATGTTTCCAGAAAAACGTGTTTGCCACTGTACTTCTGAGTAATTTTCCAGGGCCAAGCTCAAAAACGTTTCTTTTGGGACAGCAAATGACTGACATGACTTTTGCCACATCGTGCCACGGAAATAATGGTAACAAAATACCAAATTCTTACATTGATGATAAAGCGTTCTTTCCTTCAAATCGTTAGCATTTTGATACATAACTTTTTATTTTCTGCTTAGGAATTCGCATATCAATCTTGAGCTACAACTCGAGGGTTCGAGTGAGTGTGGATGTAAATGAGGCTCTACCACATCATTCTGGAAGTCTTGCCCAACAAATCGTTGCCAATATTGAAACTGAACTGAAGAACTTGAAAAATTGTGATAGTCCTCAAGTTGTTTAAAAATATTAGATATGAAACCTCACAACAGTTGTTTATTTGACATAAAAAACATGTAAAAAACAACCATGTTGCGTGTAATGTAGGTTTGATTGTTGATCTTAATTATTCTCAATGTCAACTATGTATAGTGGCTATTATGTAGTTTTATGAAAACGTAGTTAATTTGTTGTTATGCTTTATCTTACTTCACATTTATTTACGTATAAAAAATGGGAGTAGTTACTGAAATACAAATATGCAATTCGATATGCTTAATGCTTATCACAACTAAAGAAAAGTAAATACATATTTTAACACTAGTGTCAAAATCGGAGTTTAGGGGGTAGTAAGCTATTATACATACATAACAAAATTATAATGGTAGCTAGTTAGGCTTAAAAAATATGTCATTTTTTTATATGTTGTATACCTGTGGGGTTGACAATTGACAATCAAGTTATTTTATGCAGGCACATTTTATAGCATTTACACTTAATGAGACTGACAAAGTTGCGTCCTATTTTCCTATGTATTGATTTATAATATTGCCGAATCAAGCGCATAATGAATAAAGAAAAACAATATTATGAAAAATAAATTATAACTAGCTCAAAACCATTGGTGCGATGCAATGATTCGATCTTCCATAACAGAAATAAGAAAAATTAAGAAATAATGGTATCCAAAATAAAAATAAATCATAACAGTTTATTGTTTTCTCACACGCTTCAAACCAAGAACTATTCACAGCAATTCACACCAATGAATAATGTTAATAATTACTAGTCAATAGTCAATTCATACTTCTTTGAAAAGTTATTTATCAAAAAACATTTAGGTATTTACCTGTATATCATAATATGTATTTACATTGCATCACATCATACCACACGCTATATTATACGCTGCATATCCTCCTTTCACAGAATTCATACGCAGTATTCATAAAAAGACACTCAATATTTTGATGAATACATTAATTTATGTAACAGAAAATACAAAATATCATAAACCCCATAATATTTTAGCCGCACTATCTTTTTTGCTTAGCATTCCATCAGCCTTGAAAGAAACAACTTGAAGACATTCTATTTGAGTCATCAACGAACAATTTGAGTAAAAACTGCCTTTTATTCTTTATGATGTAACTTGCACATAGGCTAAACGACCAAAATCTTGAAAATTAAGGAATTTGAGGTATTTTTCAAGACTTGTAGGTTTGGTTGTTTCTTGCCAGCGAACAAGTTAGATGACAAAGGACAGTATAGGCTTAAACCCTAAAATTTTAACAAACAACAAAAAAGTTGAGAAAAAACGTTGCACTGAAATTTATGCATGCAGAATTCCAGGTTCCGTATTGAAACAAAGTGTTAAGTTTTACATTTCCCTTCTATTTAGTGTTCATTATGTTACAGCGTTCGTCTCATATAGAAATATAAAAACTAAAATTAAATAGGTATGTAACAATTAATAATAATAATAAAATTAATTGAGAGGATTACTTTTTGCCCACATTAATTTACTACATGGTTAGTTGAACCCTGTGGAGATTCAACGTGGTTTGACAAGAGCTGAAAATTTTATGGGGTATTGAGCAATGCCACTGTACGTTTGATACGAGGGCTCTGGTTCCCCTGGAACCATGCTGAAGGTGAAGTTCTGGAGTGAGGTAAGGAGGAAAGTTCGGAAGACGTGCTTTGCCAGCTGTAAAAAGTTATGTACATGAGAAATGTAATGAGATTCAAAATTTATAATCTTATCGTATCGCAATTTTTCTTTTTAATTTTATTGTACCACTCACCCAGTCTCCGATGCAGGCTCTTTTTCCGAAACCAAAAGGAATGATTTTACTTTGATTTACAATCTCCATTTTGTCATTGAGAAAGCGCTCTGGGCGAAAGACCATTGGATCTTCCCACAACTCTTCACTGTGATGAATCGAATGTAGATTTACTCCAACCATGGTTTGCTATAATACACACAAGTTTTTTCATGCAAGCATGCAACAATTTATTGCTACAATAATTGTATGCACTATGTATGTAGGTATATTACCTTTTTGATTGGAACTCCTTTAATTGTGAGTCCATCTCGTAGAGCACAACGGATGGCGATCGGCACCAAACTTGTCATTCGCATGATCTCCAGAATTGTGGCGTCCGTGTATGGCATACTAATTTTGAGGAAAAGAGTATCAAACATTTTACTACTGTCTATTTTATTGATCAATATATTTCAGAGTGTTGATATGTAATAAGTATATAATGTGATTGTAGGTATAATTGAAAAAACCTACTTTGCTTTGTCTTCGGACGATGGAAGTGGAAGTCTTGATCTACCGATGACGCGATCGATTTCTTCTTGGACCTTTTCCTGCACCTTTGGATTTCGCATAAGAAACAGGATTGCAAACTCCAAAGCAGTACTTGTTGTGTCTGAGCCAGTCATGAACAAGTCCACGCCAACGGCTATCAATTGCTCATCTAAAGTTCCATATGATCAAAAAATTATAGGTCCAATTTTGTCCACTGCAAACTGTATAAAAAAGAATCGAAGCATTCTTACCGGTATAATAGGATTCTGGCCCCTCTCCATTCTGTTGACGTTCATCAATCTCCTTCAAAAATGTCTCGAGGAAATTTTTGGGTTCAGTTTTATACAACCCCTGTGCCCTTCTCTCGTTAATTATGTTCTTAAAAGGAGATTTAAATCAAATTAGCGCATACTGAACAGCAAGTGAAATGAGACGTATGAATATTTAAATGTGTCAAGTAGTTACCCTGTAAAGATCTTGAACTTTATAATGAGTCCTGAGCAGATTGTCGTGCTCAGTGATGTCTGGAATGTAGCGGAGGAAGGGGAAGGCAAAAACCGGAGTCATTCCTACCTGGGCAGCTTTACTGACTTCATGAATGAGTCCAAGGAGCTGTTTGAGATTTGCATCATTGCCAGAGAACCGAACTCCAGTCATTATATTCCAAAGAATATTTAGCGAAGGGATGTGGAAGAAGTGCTGCATGTTCACAACTCCAAAGTTCTCCTTTTGTTCCATTGAGCTCTTGAACGTACTGATTACAAATTCAGCCTCAGTCTTGAGACTGGACTCAAAGTCACTCCGTTTTGACAGGCCAAACTGTCGCAGGATTTTCGAGGTGTACTTTCGAATCTCCCTATAGCCGCCGGCGTCAGTTCCCATCAAGACGCCGATTCGCTTGTTGAATGACCTTTCGAAAAATATTACCTAAAGCATGACGAGACAAGAAAAAATACAAAAACTTATATTTTCGTTCAAGTTCAATAAGAATTGAGACTATTTTTTTAAACAAAAAACAATATCGTTACATGATCGGAATTCCTTTGTCGCCAATCCTCGCCGCCTAAAACTTCTTTGGCTACTTCCAAATCCTCAACCACGACTGAAAGCACAACAAAAAATTCAATAATCATCTTTAAACTACAGAAGAATCAAACATTTTCTTCGTCATTCATAATCGCAGAAGCACTGTACAAAAAAGTGAAAGGCGACTCTTACTGTGATAAAATAGTCCGATTTGAACACCAAACACAGATCCGTATTTTTTCGCAACTTCTCGACACATTTCATAGTTGTGTTTGCCAAACAGATGCAAAATGAAGGGGAGTGAGCCAAAAAACGGGATCACCGGTGGACCTAAATTTTTTCACAGAAATACAGTAAATTACTCATATTCTGCATGTTTTTTTAATTTTACGTTTCATATTCCTGCAACATTTTATAGCTTGGAGCTTTACCGGGCAGCCTTTTCCCAGTTTTCTTTTCCCAATATTGGATAAAGAAGTAGAAGTAGACTGTGGCGAGGAGGAGAATGACCAGAATGAAGTCGACATACATTTTGGCTGACTTTACACACTTTTTTTACACGCAAACACTGCAAAGAAGTTTACAGTTTTATCGGCATAAAGTTTATTGGTTCAAAAAACTGGATCTGGAACCACAACACAGACACTATTCATGCTTATTTGCTTTTTCTTGCATGCTATGTAACCTTTTCCTCAGGCTTGCATATACATACACCTGTATTTGTAATATAAGTCATCGGAAAACCTTGTTTTTATCCCGTTCTTTCCTTCACAATCGACCATACAACTATTTTGCAGCAACTATTATTCACTATACTGACGATGAGCTGAGGTTTTCCATATAATATTGGGTTTATTAGGAACTATCGATGAAACACTAGACCGTTTATGAGTTTATTCACACTAAACTGGTATCTTTCAGAATCTTCCTCAATTTGTTTCGTAATTTGGTCAAGATGAATGAAATTTCCATTCTCAAATTAAAATAGGTATTTTTTGTCAAAAATATTTAGCACTTTTCAGGTGTCAAGTATTACACGTGTTAATGGACTATGTAATTTGCATTTATGACCCAAAATCCTTCTTCAATTGGAATTCACACAAAAATATAACTGTCATGTATAATGAGTTTTCCAATATTTCACTTATGGTCCAACAGTTACTTACAATACTAATGGTGAGAAAACGTTTAAGCGCATAATATAGGAAATCGTTTTAGACTTTGGCAAAAAAAACCACTGTAGATGAGTAACGACTAACGCACACGCCTGCACAGAATTCTCCAGCGAGCAGCCACAATTTTTCTCCACGTGTCGGATGTACTTACATATACGCACGGAGAAAAAAGTTTTCTAAAAAAAACGTAAGGTCAGCCCAATCCTCGTAAATTATAATCAATGGTCAAGAAGTTGTATCTTGTATCGTGATGAAACAATGAGTCAGTGAGTTGTTAACTTTGAACTTGAAGGCACTTAAAGCTTGAGCGTGTATTATATGTTTATTTACCTACAAGTTAATTAAACTCAACACAATTTTAGTCCCTCTTTGACAAGATGACACGTCGATAATTTTATGGTGTAAAATTTTAGTTTTAATGTCCAATCTTCAATTCCCTCCAACTCCAACAGTCTACAACTCTGCACAGAAGTTGACCCTGTGCGATGGGAACTAAATATCAGTACAGAGATTCCTTTTTTCTTTCTCTCTCTCCTCTCTCTCTCTCTATCTACCGCTGGTTCACCACTCGTGATGTTGACTATGTCGCAGTCGTAAGGAAATGTGAGATTAAATGGACTCAATGAGTACGAACATGTATGATAACGGCTGTGAGTGTGACTTTGATGCAGAGAGTCAGAGCCAGAGCCAGAATCTGAGACAGAACAAAACAGGAATTGAGCAGGAGCGGCGAATATGTATACACATCAGTAGTCAGTCAGTCAGTCCGAGTCAAGAGACAATCAGAATCACCTGTAGAATATCAGTGAGGAGAAGAATCAAGAAGAAAGGTCTCACGATGTTTAAAACATGATGTTCTTCCTCTCTGATACATATGTGTGCATGAGGCTGTGGGCAATCTTCGTCGTAAAATACAAAATAAATAATAATATAAAATGTATTGTATACTACCTGACTACGCCGTTACTGTATCTTCTTTTTTTGAGATCTCTCTGTGTCGATCTGATGCCTTGATTTTTCACTTCATATGTAATATACGATTGTTATCGTATCGTCTCATTCCCTGTTATCATCATTTGTACAGTTTCGCTTTTCCTATAGTTATAATATGTATAATGTATAAGCCAAAAGCCAAACTTAAAGTTAAACACAGCAAAAAGTTGTTGCGTCACACCATCGTCGACATGGTGGATATCGTGTAGGTAATATCTTCATCTAATACATCAATAATAACAATGATAATAACAAGATCTACAGCGTAACGGATGTATTCCGATCTGATGCATTGATGTAAGTACATATTGATAAATTTGGTTTCAAACGTCCCCGGAAACGTTTCTCTTCAATTTTAAACACAAGTCCATTTTCTGCAATTGAAACTTAAAAGTTTTGTGAAACTTCCCCAAGGCAAAGGTTCTCAGAAAAATGTACCTGAAAGGAATATTGAGCAGATAATTTTTTGAAAAATTTGTACAGATTGTGTCGGTCTTAACTATTCGACAATTTGATGACCATTATATTTGTATGTAACTATATTATGTATCCTATGAATTGTGAGGGAGATTCAGGTACAATGATAAACCGGTTTTACAACTCGGGTCCTGTTTTCTTGTGCTTTCATTTGCGAGATTGCATTGCAAAATCTTAAAGGTATGAACTCCCAACTCCTAGAACGCTACTTACTGGACGGGCGGAAGGTCGGATGAATGAACAAGGAACAAGCCCTAACCAACGAGGAGAAGATGACAACCAAGATGAGGCGAGTGGTGGAATTCCCCCCATTGAGTTTATTCACAAATATGCACGGATTTTTTACTCCCTCCTACACTTTTGAGTTTGACATAATATTAGGCATAGTAAACACATTTTAGAACTACAATTTATTTAAATTTAATCAAGATCAAATTTTGATAGTGGACTGGCAAAATTAATACAACATGTATAATACTTGTATCTGGGCATATGAGTACAAAATACATAATTTTGTCTTCGAGAAAGCTCAAAAAAAGTATGAAATATGGGTTTTCCCTATAGCCTATAGTTTTAACCTACTATTTCAATACTGGGTTTAATTACAATACTTAACAATAATGGCGATAATGACATTAATTTCATGTTTGCTAATGGCGTTAATTGTTATTACAGTTAAGTTTGTATAGGAATGATAATAATTGCAAAACCAATTGTCTCTTTTTCCTAGTTTATTTATTTAAAAAAATCACGATAAAAAGAAAAGGAGTCGCAAGGAAGTTAAAAAGTAGAGCCGAGTAAAGAGTAGAGTGGAGTAGCGCTCGGGATAACCAGGAAATGCGACGATGGATCTTTCATTGTTGGGTTGCACACATAAGTAAGTATAGGTACTGATACTTGGCATTGTTGGAAGCTGCAGTGGATGGATGGGTAGTGGACTATGGACTGTTATCTCATAATGACATAACGTATTTAATCGGTTGTGGCTATGACGTCTTCCCTCATATAAGTATACATACGTTCTCATCCAGATTTGATGTTTCTGCATATATGTATGTCTATTTTAATTAACAATACTGCCACAGTGACACTGACATACATACATTATGTACGTATAATTCATTGTGTAGTTGCACTTTGTAAATTCAGATGAATACAGGAAAATCTGTTTATCTCAAATTGTAGAGTATAGGAATGGGAACAAAAAATTTGCAAGCATCTTGTGTTCGGTTAGAGAGGTTACTTGAGAATCTCTGATTTGTGTGCACACTTTTTTGGCTGAACTTGGACTTGGACAAAAAAATGAATGGCTGAACTTGCGAACTTTTAGCAAGACTGTTTTTGTTGCTTTGTACTGCTGAAAACTACTTAATATTGGGTTGTTGATTGTGACGTTTTTGCTTTTTTGTCATTCTGCACATTTTAACATGACTTGACGGGGATCGATGATGCATGTGATGTACACAACTATTAAAGAAAAATGTAACAGGGAGGAGTTTTAGCGCAAAGCAAAACACGAACAGTGCAGTGTGGTTGACTTTTTTACTTTGATTTTGATTAAATATTTCTGTATTTAATTATTTTTTGTTTATTACCTGTGTAATTTATACGTAATGCATTACGCATATGTACAATGTACATGTATGTGACTTAGCTATGATGCGTGTAATAATTATAGATGGTTACTTTGATCGTGAGAACTGGGATATTTTTTTTATCATGTGTATCTTTTCCGATTGTAACATTTAGATATAATGTGTCATGCAAAATATCCGATTCTCTCACCTACTGTTCTAGCTCTACATAAGCTTTACATTTTTCTTTTATCTACTTCGGTTAATAGGTTTTGAAGTAAGTAAATGGTACAATCCGTCTCACTTTGCCTTTCCCTATGTATTCCAAGTTCACACTTTTTCCTAAATCCATACCATTTTTTATTCCCACTAAATATATAAGCACTCTATTTTCTTGGCGTTGGACAATGGACCACTGTGTTAGTTATGAATGGAGTTGAGATCATCTCGGATTCATTATAAAACCTGGATTAACCTTGACTTGTAAAGAAGAACCACTTTTTGTATTGCGTATTTTATAATACATACATACATATTATGTAATCCTTTTGTACTCTGAACTCTTTTTGAGATCTTGGTTTATATTTTAACTCTTACCTAAGGTCAGGCCAACTTGTAATTGGTTTACATTAGGCATTAGACGTCAATTACCATGTTACCTATTTGTTTTGATTTTTGCGATTTGATCGCGGTTATACAATCAACATCCACGTCAATCAATGACATGCGATAACTTTTTATCTGTTATGTATTTACCTCTGGAATATATAATATAGCCCCCAGTTTTGAAGGTCGAGCCAGGGTCAGATGAAGACAATTCGAACAAATTCTTGACTTACAATTTATATAGAAAGATGAAGCTGGAATTTCTTTTAATACTTCGCCTACCTATAACCTTTCCGAGGTCGATTTCCAGTGAACATTCTAGTGTTACAGTATTACATTGTTTATTATTGTTGTAACTATACGAACTACAATAACAAAACATTATTTGATTACTGATTATACTGATACACGTCTTTTATCGTCTATTAAAAATTTTACATGGAAAATATCCCATTTTGATTTTTTATGTGTACACGACCATCAATGCTCAACAATATGTGAAATAATTTTACTACACGGTTGGCCCTGTGGCTGGCTAAATCTTAGCTGTACCTTAGTTCATAATGTGACAAGAACTTGGTAAAAAAACCCAGTTTTTAAATGAATTGTCCATTTTGTACAAAAAATTACGCTAAAATTGTCGAAAATACAAATTGAAACAAGGAAGCCACAAGGTCGACGGGCCACGAATGAGGATAGATGGAGAAAGAAGGGAAGATAATGAACAAATTGTCCTTCTATGAATGTAAATTTTTCAAAAGTAGAATGTTTAGCAGACCACCACAACGAGAATTCTAATAAGATTCTTGTTTGTGGATATGTCTATGATGTATAACACGTAGTTAACGTGATTTATAATTTTATTCGTCATCACATCCAATTTGGAATTTCAGTCAGCTCCCGATTTTTGTCGCCAAAGTTCATTGCCTAAACTTTGTTTGTTTTGAATGCTCGCGATTATTATTGATCAACTACTAGTATGTTTGTCTACAGCGTATGTTTAGATTTTTGTAAGTACATACATTGTAACTACATGCATACATGCATAGAATGGACAGCGACAAAATAAATCACACATTTTTTCCAATTTTTTCAAAGTAACCAACCCCTTTTAACAAGTTCCGGTTATACACAGCCATCACTATAATATTTCCAAAGCTATATAATATAAGCAAAACGTCACAATCACAATACATATCACAGTACCCTGGATAAGGAATAAGGATAAATAGCAAAAAAATAAGGTACAACTATACTTATTACCAATGAAAATATTAAGCATGAATTAAGATTCATCATACGTAAAAAGTATACAAACGACAACAAAACATGCTGTGTTGTTTTTAGTTAAGTTCTCATCTCCTATCCAGTGCCCTATTCATCGTACCTTCTCGTCTCTTCTTTACATTCAAGTTCAAGGGAGCGAGCCATTTTGAATCAGAATACGTATGCAACAATAAATAATTCATTTTTTCCCATCCACATTTTTTCTTGGAAGTTTGACTCGCAAATCTACCTGCAAGTTTTCAATTCTAAGTAAATATAGGTACACACTTACTAGTATGTACCTATATACGTACACTAGACTGCGTCAGAAAGACACTTTTGTTGATTTTCCAAGCGCTCACCCCATCAAAGTGTTCCTTTTGCATCAGTCTAACTCCTCAAAAAATTTCAGCCCAAAATTTTAATTTTTAGGGGTGCCCCAAGGGGGTTGAAGTTTGAAGGGGGGATATCATTAGCTTTCACCGAAAAATGGGACACGTGTTGAATTCTTATAGAAGCCGATATGACACGAGGTCAGCTATTCATGAATGGAGTGGCATAGACATAAATATTTGGCATACCGAAGGATATTGGACCAGGTCACAACGTGCCCGAGATACAGGAAGGTCAAAAACCCGCTTTCCCCGGGTTTCAGCCGGATTTCAACCCCCTCTAACTCCCGTGTTGTTTGACCTGGTCCAATATCCTTCGGTATGACAAATATTTATGTGTATGCCACTCCATTCATGAATAGCTGACCTCATGTCATATCGGCTTCTATAAGAATTCAACACGTGTCCCATTTTTCGGTGAAAGCTAATGATGAATTCAACTTCAGTTTGCGCATTCGATTTTCGATTTCTCGATATTGCAGATCTACCACAGTATGATAACTTTATAAGTACTTCATGCAACCCAAACTATGTATGTATTTTACAAATATGTGTACACAGAACAATATAATGTTTGATGTGTAACCCACGGTGGGATTCAACCGGGACAGTCTGGGGGGCAACTGGTCCGAGGAGAGGCTATGAGTGCATGAAAATGTACAAAGCGAAGGGCCCAAAACATTACGCTAAAATGAGTACGATAAAAAGACCCACTATCAAGAAAAAGTCATTTTGTGGTGGTGGGCATCGCTGGGCTTTCACCGGGGTGCAAAACTTCTAGGGTAGTTCCTGTTTTTATACAAGTCTTCAGTATTTAAATGAGACAAGCAGTGTATTATTAATATGTATTACGTAACTAAATACGTTATCTGTATAGGTATTTACTATTTACTGCTCTCCCTTTGTATCCAGTACGTTGGTTGGATCTAAATGTCTTGTGAATATTGTAAATTGTAAATGTGTATGTTTTTAGTTTGTATAGTTAGTAAAAAATATGCATTTTTCGATTAATTTTTGTTTCGTTACTTCCGCATGTCCACATGCTATCCGTCCTCTTTATATATACTTGAGATACCCCGGGAAGTGGTTTTCCAATTTAGACTAACATTATTTTAGTGTGTGTGTCACACACACTGTGTGTAACAAAAAGTGAAAAGAGTAAGTAAATAAAACGTAAAACGTGATTTTTGACAGAGAAAAATATATCCCTATTATCGTTAATATTAATTATTAATGGCATCGTTAGGCACTGATAAAATAAGAGGAAAAAAACCAAGTAAACATAAAGTTCTTAAGGGAAGTGCAGATCACCGGATAGAAAGGCGAAGGTATTTGAGTCAACTCGTCCATGAATTTAGCTGTACAAATTCTAAAGAAGCAAAATTGCAGGTTTTAGCAAACTTGGCCAACTTTGGATACGATCCTTATAATTATAAATTTTTTAAAGAACTAAATATTGTACAACTATTTTTATATCAGCTGAAATTTGGTAAAGATAAAAAGTTAGTCGAATTTGCAATGGGAGGACTTTGCAATTGTTGCGATGATGATACTTTGAGTAAGTTAAGATTCTTTATAATTACCTATAATATATATTATTTATGGTATACAGCTTTCACCTTTCAATTACAGTAGTTTAGTTTAGGATGCATATTTATGACATTATTCTACATATTGTATGTACTGGTGTTGGCAATACCGTAATAACTACTGTTCTTTTTTTTCAATCTGATTTATTTAGGACAAGAAATTATAGACGGCGGAGGATTTCCATTGATTAAAGATTGTTTCGCGACTTCATCGTTATCAACGAGTACAAATATCAATGTGATTACTTCAGCTCTAACAATTTTTATATCCCTAATAAATTCGCCGCATATGCGGCATGAAATTCTTTCTTCGGAAAGTATAATAAGTACGTTGCACCATTTGATAGAGGATGCAGACTCAAGAATTCGCAATCTTGCAAATATTTTATTGACTGATTATTTTCCTAGTAGTCCTTCGTCCGCAAAAAGACTGAAATTGTCAGAGTAATATTATTTGTTAAGTATACTATTCAATAAAATAATGTGACATTATGTTCACTTTCAACCGACAGTTTTTTTAAATATTTTATATATGAACGAAACTAAATGTCGTAATAGTAAAAGCTCCACTATTATTATGTCGTTGTTGTTACAGCTTAAACTTAATAAGGAACGCATTTGTCTTTATCAAACTGATCGAAATCGTTTTGCATATTTTCATATACAAATTACAAAATGCGTTTTGCAATGTATACTTAGTTAATGTGGTTTTACTTTACCCTTTTTCTAATCGTAAGCACTTGAAGTATACCAGCAAGAATTTTGACAGGGATATAAGGGATAAAAAGCATACTGTGACAGGGCTCGCCAGATTACAGTATAGAAAAACGCATCAAATTAATGATACTTTTGAAAGAATGACAACGAAAGGAGATTCTAGCATCTGAATCTGCAAAATATTAAATGGCTATACCCTTGTTAATCATCTATCATCATAATGTTACTACATGTGGACAATTCATGCATACTACATACCGTATACCTTTATTACCAAAACCTCGCCGAAAATTTAAAGTTTATGTCCGGTTTCGAAAAAAACATTTCTTTCTTAAAACCCAAACACGTAAATAAATCATTGAATTGAATTGAATTATATATTTAAGAGTTTTCCCCATAAATTATTGTACTTATTTATTGTTTATGTAGTACAACTGTGGTGGCAGACATAGGTCTACGTAATCCTATAAATGAGTGCAACTCTATAAATATATCAGGAGAATAATACCTGGTGGGAATAATAAGGGAATAATAATGGCAATATAGTGTAAGCAGATTTATGTTGATTACATATTACATACTTTATTTTCACGAGTTTTCGAGTTCCATGTGCAATGTGCAATGCATAGTTGTTTGATTACAAATAGAATAAGGATAATAATGATTAATTATTGACTTATTGTATCATAAGTAATGTACGTACACCTATATTCTATAATTGTTTAACCCTATCAGTTTTTAGTAAAAATAAAAAGCCTTATTGTTTACATTTGATATAAATATTTATTACAACAATATCATTGTAATAACTAATAACTATAATCATTATTAGCATTTATATACGGAATAGTACGTAAATTATTATTGTTAGCAATTACTTATACTGAATAGCATGTCAATTATCATTAAATACAGTAAATGGTAGTAGTATTATGTATTATTATTGCAATTTACTATTGAAATACAATAATATATAATAATATGAAAAATTAATACTTGTATACAAATATATACACATCATTATGTTCTTTCCAGTTTTCAGTACCTCCAAAACTCTTTAAAACAAACTGACGAATCTTTTTCATTGTGTGTGCTTCGGCCAAATTAATAAAGTTGATTTGATAGTAGATATTGCAGCCATGAGTTATTAATTTTCAGTATTATATACAGCAGCATTAATTTTTCATGTTGATTCATTAAATTTTGTTGATGTTGGACAATGACGAAACTTTTGGAACAATAAATTACCCGGATATTGTTATTTCTTTTCTGCTGCGGCTGCTTCAGCTTCCGCTTGTTTGGCTAACTGCTTTTCTCGCATCCGATCAGCATCCCTATTCAAAAATAAATTTAATACATGTATGAATACCGATAACAAAAATAATTATTTTTAATTTAAAATACTCAATTATTTATGCATTATTGCTATTTCTCAACTATGAAACTATAATGAGACACTCAAAACAAATTCATATAAGTACATACAACAATATAATAATATGTACATGCATGACTAGGAACTAGGATATGAACAGGTCAACAATCTCTTTATGTTTTACCGTAAGTACACACACACACAACATATTTGTTTGAATAGTTGTGACAAATGAGGGCTAAAATTATAAAGGATTATAATTATACCTTTGCTTTCGTTGCTCCAGTGTCATACCAGAATTGGATCCCTTTTCATCAGAGCCCTGCTTCTTTTTTATTTCTTGTTGTTTCTTCTGATTCTTTGCCCTAGCCAATTCACGTTGATTTCCGCCTGTTTTTTTATAATAAGTAATAAATACAAAAGAACGGGTTATTAAGTTATTAATGGCACCAAAAATGGTGACAACATAAAACTATTTGACATTTGATTGTACAAATGACAACTATCTTTCTCAAGTGAGTAGAAAGTAACATCTTAATACAAATCATACGACATAAAACGATGAAATTAATGAAAATACAATGAAATTAATGGAATATGGAATAACAAAATTAACCTAACGATCGCTATTATTATCATCAACACGAATATTACTCATTTACTCAAGATCAAAAATAAAAATATCGGCTAATTACTTAAATAATGTGTACATATACATTATTATAAATTATTTAGCACAATGTTAATTTTAACTTGTTTAGAGAACTTACGGGCCATTTTTAGTCGTAATTTATTTCCTTTCCTATCCCAAAGAAAGTATCGCAAGATGAAGCACAAAGATTGATGTTAATAAGCTGAGTTGACTTAGATAATTGGCTTCTTTACACGAGTTGACCCTCTCAGGCCAATTGCCCTTTTAAACACTCTATAAATGAACAGTGATTAGGTCACACAAACGAGAGTTTGTAGGAGACTGAAAACAAGGTGAATGAAGTAAATACTTAAGTAAGTACATACTTATGCATGTAAGGGATACCTATATATATATATAAATAGGTTGCTTGGTATAGTCACTTTCCTATACCATAGTATAACTATTGATACTATTTCCCTACAATGTACTTATGTACATAATATTATCTATGAATCTATGAGTTTATGTGGGGAGACCCGAACCGTTTATATCGCAGTTAGTCCTTTATATTGTATATGAATAAAATTATCTAGTCATTCCAATGGGTTGAACATCGATTAAAATTTTATAAATTAATTATTTTATTATTATTATTTTGTAATTTTATACTTAAAAAGACGAGACGAAAGAGTCTTTATTCTTAGCATTCTTTATTTTTTTACATGTATGTACATTGTACATTCATAAAAGTTATCAAGATATGTCTGTTGTTCGCTCGATCGCCGCCAAAACTCCTTATCTTAATTTGAATTTGTTCAAGAATTTTGCGGTCACGAACCCGATTCGTCGACGAACCGGATTACAGGTTAAAACAGAGTTAAGTGGAGGAATTAAAGTTCAATTATTACCCAACCGAGTAACGAACAAGCATTTTCCAAGTGATATTGTTTATAAACAGCTAACCAGGTACGTGTTGTTTTTGCTTATCAATAATATCTTTGTACTGACAAAGAAAAAAGAAGTAAGTACACAAAGATCAAAGATGCGTTGGAGGTTGGACTTGGAGGCCTCAATTTTGGAATTTGGAATAATTCGTACTCATAATCATATAAGTAATAAGTACCTACTTATGTCTTATGTCACAATAAATACGCAATAATTTCACTTAGCTTTGGTTATTTAATAGATTTAATGAAATACATGTCACTCCTTGTTTTTGATTCATTAATGTAGAGGAAAAATTGTACATACATATTATGTACATAATAATAAACCATTCATTTTACTCATTATTCATGCTTTCAAATAATATATATGTAATGACATATTTTGACATATGTATGTATTTATTACGTAGGAGAAGTAAAGCAATAACAATGCCCAAGAATAAGAAAGCCGCTGTCAGCTCTGACTCTGACTCTGATTCGGGGCCTGATGATGTAAGTATTCAATTGTTAATATTTAATATTTACTCAAAGTATCACTTACTATACTTTAGTCAATATCTTAGAAATATGTGTATTCGATTGTCGTTGATTTTACTTTAAAATGCTGTCACTGTCAACTGTAATCCGCCATGATGCATGTCATAATAATTAGTCTTAAAGTAAATTTTTAATTTGTATATTATTTCAGCGTACTCCTGTAAAGAAAGCCAAGGTTGAAGAAAAATCTAGTGGATCTTCAAAGTCCAAGGCATCAGGATCATCAGGAGATGAAGTTAAGCTTCAGTTGGACAAGAATCGTTTCATCACAGTTAGGGAATTCAAAAGCAAAGTCTACATTGACATTCGAGAAACTTATATGGATAATAATGGCGAACAAAAGCCAGGCAAAAAAGGTATGTGCTTCGTTAAATTTTCTATATGCATGCAGTATGTAGTAATATGCATGTAAATTAGAAACTTCGTTCAATTATAAAATATATGGGAGCTTGGTACTTACTTACGCATTTTACATATTTGTGAAGCATGCTTTTTCAGGATTTGAATAATTGTGGTTATACGGACTGATAGTTATCTAAATATTTACCAATGAGTAGATGCTTATGAGTTTGTTAGCTTCTTGTCTCAATACTACAACAGACCATAGAATTATTAAGACGGTAGTCATTATCCTTATTTTAAAAGTATAAATTCAATTCTTATTTGGTGCGTTGGTATCTGCGCGAGATTTCCTTATGATAATCGTCCTTATCATATTAATATACTGTGGCCTACTGCACGTATTTGTATGCAAGTAGCGAAAAAGAAAAGGATAATACAATCTGCAGTCTGCAGCAACGATTAGTTGTAGTATTTGGTATTTATTGGCTTGGGTAGTACTCTCGTACTAATTAACTTTGAGTAAAGTAAAAAATGTTGTATTTTTTGTTATCTTGGATTCTTAGGAATCGCCCTTACTCCAGCGCAGTGGGAGAAATTGAAAAAATTAACTCCTGATATTGATGATGCCATTAAGAGCTTCTAAACATTTACTTTAAAATGTACTGCTACTACTACTGCTGCTGCAAGAATCATTCATCAAATAATATTTTTATTAGTTTTGAATGTTCATTTAAAATATTGAGTACTTTTTCTCCATGATTTGTTAAACAGTCTATGTATTACTTTTAAATAGTTAGGTTTTTCATAGCATTCTTCAATGATTTAATTATTTAAGCTTTATTAGCCCAATGTACTTTTATAACGTGTAACTAAAAATATCTATAGAGCAAAAGATTTAAACACTCATATATATTGATATCGTTTTAATGTATATGCAAAACTAGGAATAATAATTTGAAGTGATATGCAATTTTTATTGGTCACTTACATAACTATTTAATTCTAATTGCATCCCGTTTTTTACTTTGTTTATAATTTGAAATGAAAAGTGCCCTATTAGCATTTCAAGTATTTGAACTGAACGCTCCAAGTGATGTCAATCTAAAATAAATTAGTTTTATCACAATTTTATGTCTATCCCATGAATATTTTAAGAAATAAAAAAAACTGCTAAAATTTAAATCACCACTACCGTTTATAGTTAACGTATTTTGAAAGTTTGTTCAGTTTATTGTTTATTAGGCTCATAATGGTACTCTTGTTTTAATATTCCATTCTACCCTGTTTCTGTTTTGTTTTTACTGTTTATATAAAATCAGGTTGATGGATTACACAGTGGGATTAATCGATTGATTGTGTAGTCACATTCGATCAAAAAGTTACGTTCGTATATCGTATTCCAAATCTCCCCAGTCGTTGGGTTGTATCTGATTCATCAGCACAGTGTAATTGAACATATTGGCAGCCATCGTCACAAATATAGGCTTTGTCAAATTAACTTTTACACACAGAAGTACATATAGTGAAAAACAGCTCAAGTTACCATTATAATAGTTAACTAATTTGTTTAGGTTAGGTCATAGTAAATATGAAATATTTTGAACTTACAATAACCTCCCCCGCTTATTAAAATGGGATTGTTCTTCGCGAAACTGAAAACAAGGGAATGGATCTGGAAATGTATGGGTAAAAAGGTTTAGTTACTTACAGTTTAGAGTATTTGAATTTTGGAAAATTGGAGTAATAGTTTAATGTAAGTTACAGTATAAATTAACGAAAGAATGGTATATTTGATATATTTAGTTTTGTACAAAATTCCGTTCGCTCTTGCTTCTACATTGCATGAAGCCATATCTTCGGAGAACCTCAAAACCTATAGAAAACATCAGTTAAAAATACTGTAGGACTTTTATAAGTACATACAGGTGTAATATATTATTGAGATGCTATAATTATGTGAATTGCTTTTGAATCAGTCTATCCAAGTACCTCTCATTGCCTGAAAAAGAAACAACATTTTTTATAAGCTTTCAAATTTAACCGTTTTGTTTAAGTTTTATGAATTATGGTGATACCCCATAGTAATTACGTATTATGTACTACGAAAGGAGGATTTGAAACGTGTAGAAGTTAATTTTACTATGTACATTAATATATTACATGTTCGTAAGCCCTCGCGGAGTGTACAATGGAATAATAAACTACAGCACACTGGTATACAAGCAATATGACAGAGATACTGAAAATTTTCAAAAAAAGTTTTTTAGCATTTTTGAAATAATATTTATAAACAACGACATTTGTGAGGTCTTTTTTTAGGCTTAGAAAAGTTTGGACCTGGGGTCAGTTTTTTGACCCCGGTGGTCACACGAAACTTAAAATCTAAAGTCTAAATTGTAAATTCTTTACAGATTTGGTAAATCGGTGACCTCAGAGGCCATCGAGGTCAAAGATCATTTTTGCCTTGCAAAAAATTACCTGAAACTAATAATCGGCAGCTGCGTCGCATCAACACTCTAAAAAACCCCATAAACTGTAATGTGATTTCAGATTTTACGCAATTTTGACTAATCATCTGCTTATGTGACATCACGTAAAGCTTTAAGTGATATCAAGTAAAGTTAATGTGATGGTCACGTAAAATGTTTAACTGAGGACCCCATAAGCATATAGCATATACTTATGTGATTTTAATAGATATACCTCTGGTTCTGACTGTATTTGCATTTGTCCGCCATCGAGTCTTTTCTTCTGGTTGAAATGCAAAAACCCCGTCCCATTCCATTGAAGTATTTCCGTTTTCACTGTCGATTGTAATGGTTTTATTAAAGTTGAGATGATTAAATACAGTTCGAGGATTATGTTTACAAACTGGAATCATCAACCAAATAAAATGTTACTTAACACAGCAATATCGTAATCGGAATTCGTATAAATATTGAAGGTGTAATTGTAACGATAAAAGTGTGTATATGCGATTGTTGGGCTGATGAGCTTACTTACATTTACCAGGTAGTATGTAATGAGAATGGTAGAAAATGTATTTTCAGTCTTTTTAAACAGTTGGACGAGTACTAAATGGTCTTTTAGGATGTTGACATAGTCAACTCTCCGGTTCGATTGCTTTGTGATTTGTAAGGGAACTGCAAGAGCAACAAGAGTTACACTACATCATCTATTTATGTAGACATGCAAAACTAAATTTTATTATTAGAACTAAGGTTTTTAAATATTACAATTGAAGCCTTTGG
>JAQIVE010001425.1:0-25101 GCA_034698285.1 Sminthurinus bimaculatus | reverse complement strand
AGTGAAAAATAAAAATTTTATGGCTTAATTGGAATTAAACTACGCATGAAAAACGTTTTCATTGATTGAAACTTTGATTTTTTGTGCATTATTGCATTTATTTAGGGATTAAGTTAACTATCCTATTAGTAGTATGGTAGTACGCTATGGTAATGGGTGATTCGGCCCGGATCTGGTTCGCATCAGGCAAACCAAGATTCGGATAGCCTAAGCTCAGCCAGCTCCGGCTGGGAACGGGAAGCCAAGTCCGTTCCAATTCTGGCAAAAGGGGATCGGGCCGAAACTGGATTGGCTTTGGCTTCCAAAGCCAGAGCCAAACCATACTTGCCAGACTAAAGCCAAACCAAAACCAGACTCCTGTTCTACTAGGGAAGTACAATAATATGATGATTCCTATTATTCATATAGCTACACTCCTCTTCGGGACTTCTTCTGTCCTTATGTGTGCTAAAATATGTACATCCTTCGCTTGAGAACATTTCCGTGGCAAAATTAACATTCCATCTACGTAAACGTATCTAACTATATAGAACTCTCGACTCGTTACTATAGATTTGAGAGCCTCGACGCTTTACATAAGAAAGGAAATTCATAGGTATGTATATGGCAAGTACATATAATGCTGGCGACGGTGTGTTACGCACATATATTTTATATGGATATAATTTTTAGGTTGTCTTTACCTCTATATATTCATTTAAATTTATTCACCCGCTCAGTTGATAGTCCACTCAGAGGAGATTCTTTTTTTACTTTCTATTCTTTATATTGTAAATCTGAAATATAACTGGACTTGATGATGCGAAAGTGATAAGGGTTTCATTCTTGTTTGATATCGTTTTAAGGTTTTCTAAGTTGGAAAAAATGCTTAATGCATAGCTCAAAATATGTTCCTTCACACTTAATTTGATCATGATGTTTAGCTATGCTTGGATACATATTATGTAAAGATATTACATGTACAGTCAAATTCACTTAAGCGGGACAACTTGGTAACCGGGAAATCAGTTCCACTTATCCGGATTCCCACTTTACCGGATAACAAGGGATTTTTCCGCTTACAAATTTTGTCGAGAAATCAACAAATTACCAACATTCTACACTAACATTCTTACATTTTCTTTTTGGCGAAATATAAGCAAATTCTCTCATATGTGACACAAAATTAAAAAATTAACGTAAACATAGCCATACAAACATAAGTCTAAAATGTGTCCCAGATAACCGGATCCCGCTTAAGTGAATTTGACTCTATAACTTAAAACACAAGGGACGTCGACGACGACTTTGGACTTCCTCCAAAAAGTTTTTTAATCATTTTAGTATTTATTTTAAACTTCAAGATTTTATGGTTTTTAACACGGGTCCAAATCTCTCGTATGTTTTTTTACGAGGAAAGATGATTCAATATTGATCGCTACTGTTGAACCATGAGTAATCAATGACGTATATTTTACTACGAGTATGATGTATCACAGGAACGCAAACATGTGTCTGACGCTCTGTTGTTGCCTTCTGTTCATTAGCTCATTGAATTAAACTAAAAGCCATTTCACCCTCCTTTTTTCATTGGTATGTAAGTAACCTACGACTCATTGAACTCATCAGATTGAAGGAAAGTGAAAAAAGTGTGACTACTCGATCTTGACCAATTATCTATTATAGTTGGCGCCCATTAAATTATTAAGTAAGTATGTATGTCACGTGTTTGCTTGTGGAAGATGGAAGAAATTAAATTGAAAACAGAAAGAAGACGAAAAATTAAAAATGTTATGTCCATCGCAATGTAATAAAATCTTTCTAATTTTCTAATTGGATTGACATTGGTATGGTAGGGTTGTTGTTTTATTATCGTTTTTTTCATTATTACTGTAATTCTTGGCTCCTGTTTTGTTCCTTTCAACTCATGTTGTTGAGTTTCGAGATCCTCACTTTTCAACCGTCAAAAACTGCCCAAAATACAAAAAGTTACAAGTCAAAATGAAATGAACGTGTCAGATCAAAAAAGTTGTAGGATTTCAAGTCAAATAACAGATATATTTTTCGTCTTTATGCTCTTCAGGTTGTGTTTGTCTTCCTGCCTTCGTTTTCTCGAGGCGAGAAAAAAATTCTGCGTAATCACAAAGGGTAATACGATACAATATCACAACAGGCTCTCACGATTCATCCTTCTACATGTACAAATACCGACTGTGGCTGCTTGACTTAAACTTGAAATGTGAATTTGAATGTCAGTCTGCAAGATTTTACAGTTTCAAGTAGTTTTTTTTTCGTCTGAACGGTTTTTCTCAATAGTTTGAGTTGTTTTTCGAAAAAATCCTTTTATTTTAGAAAATTAACCTACTACTACAGCCCACAAACTATTTTTTCTGCGAGAAAAACAAAGCCTATTTACTCCCCCTCCAAGAAATTCTTAAACTAGATAGAAGGTAATTATGGAAAAACACATAAAACTGTATCCGGTATAGACAGTAGTTTGCAAGTTACAATCAGGAACTAGTTCTCAATGCACCATACATTATATACATTGGTAGCTGATGTTCTTCTTTGTTTCGAGTTTCTTCCTAATTTTTACCCGTACATTACCTAATTTATAAAACACGTCTCATGGATATATTTATATTATGCTGAACATTAAACTGTAACATTCAGCAAAACACACTTTTCCCTTGTGGTTGCTATATATCTTCCACAGACAAATTTCAGGAATACTTATTTTTTTCTTCTGGAGTTTAATGTTTAACTATTTTTGACAAGCATTAGCAGATGTTTTATTGTATTTAGCGTAAGATATAAACTTTCATAAGTTTACATGCATACATATGTGTATAGATCAAAGATAAAGAAATCAAAACTTCAGCAGTAAAAAAAGAAATCAGTGAGAATTTATTGTACAATTTAATTTCAAAGCGCATTTTGTTATTAAATGCACGATGATTTGGCAAGCTCTGACATGACAGCCCTTTTAATTCCTGTATAACAATTCAATTAAGAGAAATTAAAATTTACTAGCGAGTTGGCTCAAGTGAGAAAGAGCGAAAAGGGGAGAGAAAGGGAAAGAGAAAGAAAAGATATTATGAAGCGTTCGTACGTGCTCCATTCGGGAAATGGTGATGATTGTATATTATAGAGATCAACAGTTACCGACGATTGTGTTATATTGTTATACATTGTACTCATACAGAGGTAGATATTTATCATGGACTTACAAACAAACAGTTTGACTTTGACTTTTACACACATGTGTTGAATAGTTAATTGTAAGAAAAAAAAACCAAGATGAAGGCGACCATGCTCAGGCCCAGGGAAACTCATAATCTTTACTTTTTGCTCTTCATTTCGAATTTGGTACTGTTTCATTCAAATTTTTTATTTTTTACAATTTTTGGCAAAGCCTTTCAACCAAAAATTGACTTACATGGTAGACTTGTACATAGTAGACAAAAATGGGGAAAAACCTTTCACGCATTACTTTTTGTAAATAATTTCACGTTGAACATTTTGTCTTTGAAGTGTTTGAGGGTCTGCACTCGAATTATATGGTGCAATAGATAGTTATAGTTATGTTGATGCATTATGATAGATTTAGTAGGATGACTCAGTTGTTTGGACATGAGTGGAAAAAAATCGCCTAGTCACATCAATTTGCACCGACCGTTATGTATGTTGGTTGGTTCATCTTTCTTTGAGTTGTACAGCACATTACAAGTCAATGCATACATATTTGTATCAAAACATGTGTGTGTTTTATAATATTCTCATTGAGCATTCATAGCAGGTAGGTGGATATTATGATTATGATGCATTAATGCTGTTGTAACATTAACTCGTGTAAATACCTTCATTATTCACTCTTCCTAATAGATAGGTGAATATTTTTTGTGAGTATAATATCTCTACATATGAAGAATATCTTTTGCTGTCTTGCCGATTGTCGATCTCGATTGGCGATGAGATGAAACATGTAGATTATAAGATAGAAATGATGGTTGATAAATTGATGGATTTCCTATTTCTACAGATATCTCACGTATGCATGCATACACTATGCACTATGCACATATCATGTGTACAATGTACACATCACAAAAGATGGCCATTGTTTTATTTGTTGTCCAGTGCCCATCTTCTTCAAGCTACAGAAGAACAAACAAAATAAAAAACAAAGCGGCCTTCTTCTTTTTACCTTTTCATATTCACCTTTTTTCTATTCTTTTTAAACATTATACAAATTGTAATTATACACAGACAGTGCGAGGAAGAGATAGAGAGAGAGAGAGAGAGAGAAATTTTTATTCTACAGAGTTGTATGAGATTAATATAACAGTTGTGTTGTTATTGTTATTATTTATATTATCCCTATTATTACCAACACTGGCGCAATGTAATATTCAAGCCTTCACGCGTCGACTTTCAACCAACTATTTAAATGTTTTAAACGACACACAATGATGAATAATCGGTTCGGACATCACTTATTATGGTTCATATTTGAATTTGGCTTTGACTATACTAATCTTCTTCGTAGTTCATCTTGCTTGTCTTTTCCTGACTGTCTCAATTGTGTATCTGTACAACTGACATGAAAAGGGATTCATTTTTCCTTCAAGCTTTTTCTTTCTTTTATTCTATGTATGTATCGCATCGTCTTTATACAATAATTTTTGGTTGTTACATCAAAACAGACATGCATATAATGCATAAATGTGTTGCAACGCACCAATCTAGAGTCAGCTTTATACACCTATGTACGTATGTTCAGCGTATTCAAATTCAGTGTGAAGGACTGACAAGTAAATTGTCATATTCTATTCTATCACACAATAAAGTATGCAACTACGAAGAATATAATAAAGCTAAAGTGAGTTAGGGCGCAAGCACCTCATTATTTTTCAATAAATATCCACATAATCATCTAATTACGAGGAATTTATGAGAGATTATAACGTTTATCAGTTATTCGGTATTTCTTTTATGTTTCACCTTGTAAGAGTTACCGACCAAGTCAATCTTGAAGTCGCACGCAATACTAAATATGTGTACAAGTATTTACGATTAAATTTACATTGTAGGAAGAATCTTTTTGGACCGAAAGCGAACCCTGTCATACCTATAGGCTCACTTACTTATAAAACTAACCTAAAATGAACCAAAAGTTTACACGCATAAACACAAACACCTTTTTCAACTTTTATCCATTTCGTGAAAACACAAAATTTTCCATTCCTTCCTCGTTCCCTCCGTCAGTTAAACTGACCTTAGACTTGAAACTTTGATTTCCCGAGTCTTGTGATTCTAATAATTGAGCATCGTGTTCTGTCTGTGCTTGTACATGTGTGTTTATAGATAAACAACAACCGTAAATGTAGGGATAATAAGCACAATAATAATCTATTATTGAGTAGGATGAGGATAACTAGAGAGAAAAAAGGAAAAGTCCTCAGCAATGAGTATTTGTATGTGCATTGATAGCTAGTAAAATAGCATCTAATATTGTGTGCATCCATTATATGATTATGATTAGGATGCGTGTTGGCTTAGTAATTTACTTCCATCTCTGCTCGTTGTGTTCATGTATTGTTAAGGTCGGTCGGAATTTTTAACCCACCTACCAGCTAAACTAATCTAATTCATTCATGAGCAGCGGTGTATGTACATACTGCAGAGCAAGAATATTTTAAATGGATCAGAAGGTCAGGCCGTCCGGCGTTGTAGAATGTGAATATGAATTATTACCTGCAGTATCTTTTCCTCTCTTCTCCCATCTGTGGTAAGACATGTTATGTACATGCATGCGGCTATTTTTCTACATTTATGTGTGTATGTGCACAGACTTCCAACACCAACAATAAGTTATCTTTCTTCCATCTTTTTGTGTATTATACACAGTTTTGCTCTATTATTAAGTATCGCTATTAGAAAGGTTTTACAAAACTGATTATAAACGTCGGAGATTTGAGACAAAGGATGAAATTTGATTCTAACGATTTAAAGTAAGGCCAAAGTCTTGAATTTTCAAAACCTCTGTATTATTTGGAAAGTTTTATTAAACTCCATGCATATAAATGTCAAGGAAAAGTTTGTAAAATGACCGCTTTTTGTTGGGATTTTTCCATCTTTTTACAAATAAAGAAAATGCAAACCTTCGACTGGCGAATACGTATAGGAAACATCTATCACAATTAAATATTGAGGGTGTTATTTTAATTGAAGCAGAGTCTGAAAACGCCTGCTGTAACGGGAATAACTTTCACTTTTCTTACAAGTAAATTATTTCCACCTAATCCTGCAGATTAGGTGCAAGCATAAAAAAGCAATTAAAAAAACATTTTACAGTTTGGATATTGATTCAACGGCTTCGAAATTATGGGGCATACTTGTTAGTTGGGTACATAAGTATCTATGTATAGGAGCTTGTAAAACAACTGATACACTGGATGTTTGGTACATGCATATTATAAATATGACAACAAATGTTTGCGAATTGAAGAACATATTTTGAGTGAATTCTATCGAGGTCTTGGGATCCAGTTACATAATGAATTTTTTTAAAGGTTTATTTGGGAGTGTTTTTAATGTGTTTTGCACTATGCTGCGCATATGTATATAAAGTTTTGTGAATATTTATTATTGTTTAAAAACGTTTGTATATATATAGGTGCATATTATTATATTGTGCCTTTTTAATAGATACATCTAATAAATTATTCAAGTGTTATGTCTGTATGTTTTACCTTATTTCTGTTGTTGTCATTGGTGTACAGTAGAAAATAAGAGCGTTCACTAACTGGCGATTTTAAAATAGGCGTTCCTAAATCCCATGTATCTTGAGCCAAATCACCAACGGTGACTGGTTATTGTTGCATTATTAAGTTATTGCTGATTTAGGCTAGGTGTTTATCTTTAGCTAAATATCTTATGGCATTGCGTCACAATCATGATGCTGTTACAACGAGATCAAAACTTTTACACCTCATTTTGGGTAAATGGTTTTTTAATTTTCTCGTTCAACGGTCTTGCCATCAACCATACTACTCTTGTTGTATGTTATACTTGAAATGATGCCTAAACGTTACAATACTTTGTACAAAGGGTTGTGCTGTTGTTGTTTCGGCGTACGGAACGACATCTTTAGGACTAGATTTTAAATATTTTCCACAGTGAAAAAACAAAGATTTGTGCATCATTGGCTAGATCTCTGTACATGTCCAACTATAAAAGAAACCCTAGCTGTAAATGGCAATTTCACTTTAAATGCTTTCGTTTACTCCTTGAAAACCTCTTTTCTGGAACTCCGTAAAAAAAATTCATGGGAAAAACTTTAATACTCTTGAATACGTGTAATTCTACAGCATTTTGTTTTATTCTCTCCGTTTTTGTCTGTTGTAAATGGAACGACAGACAAAATAGTCTTGTGTGAACGATTTAGTAAATAAATACAAAGGACAAATGATGGTGATTTTGCATCTCTAAAGTCTAAATTCTCACGGGAAAATAATGTATGTGCATTGGCTATGGAATATGCTATTTCTATGGAAGCTGTATTGTGCATTTGTAACAATATCGGTATTTAAATATTTAGTACATTTTGGAATTTGTATGCTTAAACTCATGATAATATATGACAAAACAGAAGACTATAATATGTCGGAATTTTATTTTGTACAAAAAATTCTATTTTAATTCTATTCTTTATTATGTATAGCGATTGGATAACAATGGAACTCCATCATACTTAAAATGTTTTCTCCTTCCCTATGATATTGAAAATATGTACAACCGTGAGTTTATTTATTAGAAATTAAAAACATAGTGTGAAAATTTTCTAATGAACAAGACGGGAGTGCATCCTTTAGATAGCGGAGATTAAAAAATATTTTCAATTTAGTTATTGGAGAAAGCTCAGAAGAAAGAATAGCTGATACATATAAAATGTTCATTTACATAGACTAGATGCAGGTTTTTACTTTCATGCGCTGTAGATATAGTTAAAAATGTTTAGGAGGTATTCTCCATTCATCAACAAATCTTTGTACTTAAACTTCCGTCCATATTTTGAGAAGACGGCAAAAGTTTAAAAAAAATGAAACGTGATACATTTATTCGATACACTTTGTCTACTTTGTAGGCATCAGAGCTTTGTGTTGTAAGTTGTAATCAGTTAAATTGACTGTCAAAAAACGTACGTACATTTCATGTTATTGTATTTGTATTTCAAAGCTATTATTGTATCTTTATTGTTTTCATTAATTTGTAAATATAAACAATCAATGTACACATTATTGTACACACTAATTAATTCAACAAAGTTAAGTTAATATAACATTTTTAGGTCTTGTAAACTAATTATGTTTCTAGTCGAATGGTACTTCAACATTAGGTAGCATAATAGTAATCACGTTCCCTATTAAATTTACAAATATACACGTGCACTATATATTATCAAACAACTACTTATGGAGTTCTCGTGGACGGTATCATACTTGACAATCCGTCGTTTGTTAACATTATCATTTTTCAAACAATGCAAATACTTTACTACTTTACTATAATATTATGCTACTCACATGCAATATTAATGATTAAATTAATAAACTTCTAGCGTGCAATTTTGTTATAGCTATACAACATTAAGCTTCTATTTAACATATTTTAAAGTTTATTGCATGTGGAGCTTCGTTTTCTAGGGTTTCGTACCTAGAACTTATAATACGTCAAAAATAGAGATAATTCAGTTGGTAATGGGGCTATACATTCCATGGAATTTGGTACATAATATTTATCTGAATAAAGTAGTATGCAAAGAAAAATGTTTAAATTTTCAAAGAAATAATCTAAAATACTCGAAACTCCGAACCTAAACTTCAGGATCTACAAGGTAATGATTAATCCCATTATTGCCTTGATCTACAAGTATGGTCAAAAAATTGTACAATGTTTACATAATGTTTAATTACAAAGTACTTTTGCTACTGACTACAGAATAATAAACTACACTATTACTATAACACGGATTTTGATATTAGAGGTATGTATTCTTAATTATTATTACATGTAAATGAATAACTTTACTATATTTCCGAATATTTAGTTGAAAATTTTACAATCACATTTGTCTCAGGTATTGTATGTTTGTTGTACACATGCCTACACGCAAAATGTGCCTTTCCTTGATAACATGTAAACATGTTATCCGAATATTTTGTAATTTAAACTCGTTTCAAAACATGTGTTTTGTTTAAATAATTACAAAAATGTCGAATTTACAATTTACACCACTCTGAAAACCATTATGCTATTATTTTATAGAAATTAGTTCGTTTCTTCACACATCACAGACAAACACGTTGGGCTTTGCATAAAATTCGTTTAGCAGTAAGTATGTAGGGAACACAAAATCTTTGCCGAAATCCTATTGTATTATACATTTCCCCCTTCCTTCCTATATAGTTTTGCTTGTCTTTTTTTACATTTTTTCTTACGTATTGAGACATGTAATTTTTCATATTCATACACAACGTTGATATTTAATATTTAATAAAATTTATAGATACTGTCCAACTTTTTTCGTTTTTTATAAATGGTGTCACTCTATGCAGTTGTCTTCGCAGTAAAGTATGGAGAAAGCGTCATAGAGTGAAACATTTATAAAAAAGAAAAAAAAGAAGAAAACAGCTGGACAGTAGATAACTACCATCATTATTTTTCTGTAATAAGATTATAATACGATGCACATGACACAACTTATGACATTACTTAAGTATGTTTTATATACTAGAAATACTACTAAACTAGCAAGTTTTCACCTACAAATTTCTTGCAGCTTAGTCAATACTTATTAATAATTAGAAATTACTTTGAGATTTTCATATGTAAAATCATTGGTTTTGCTGATCTAAACATACAAAGACGATCGCAGTCGAATTAAATATTATATCGGTAAAGGCTTTGTGTGCGGAAGCGCACTTAGCACTCCAACTTGCAATAAAAAAACGTTGGAAATTATGATAAAACTATTAGGTACCTACACATAATGTTTTTCCTATTGTTAGTTTGGTAATCCACTGTTAAAAGACACAGCTACAAAATATCTGTGTTCTATATTATATGCATGAGTAAATTATAGAAAAACCTTTCCTTGTAAAAATATTTTACAAATTTTACAAACTGTCAAACAAATACCTCACAGTCTTTAGAAACTTCGCCTGTTGTAGTTGAGCTCGCAACTACTTTTGGGAGGATTGCCACAGTCTTGTTGGAGTTACTATTATTTGCTTTTGACTTGCTGTCTAACGAGTTGTGCTGACTATGATTGTCATTATTGCTGCTCCTACTGATTTCGGCGCTCTTATCAAAAGAGTGAGAGCGGGAGAGATTCGTCACATGTTGAGGTTCAACACTATGGGATGAGGAGGAATTTTCAGTCGATTTCATTAGTAAAATGGCCATGCTCTGATCAGCTACTCCTCCGGTCACGCTGTTTTGAGGAGAATCGATAGAATGATGATTATTGTGATTGTTAAAGTCCATCATGTGATCAGGGGAGGGAGATGATTTGATGGGAGAAAGTCCACTGGCTGCACTACCAATTCCACTACTTACACTATTACTACTATTGCTATTGCATCGACTATTGCTAGTACTAGAACTGCGGCTACGACTACTGTGATGATCATCAATGTCAGGACTATTGCTATTTGTATTATTATTACTAGTACTATTATTATCTATCGAATACTCCTGGACAACCAAAGGTCCGGAGCCAGTCCCATATTTCCTTTTATAAACCTCAGCATCAAACTCTACGGAGGTTTGAGTTCCAATCTCATCCTTCAGTCGGAATTTATTATTGGTCAGTCCCAAATCTTTTTTCGACTCGTCAACCTCCGCAATTGTCATGTAAGGTTCTTCTGCTGCGAGGGCATTTTCAAGCTCCCCAATCACCAATGTTGGGTCCAGTTCGTCCTGCTCTCCGATCTGCGGGTATTTGTTTCGATATCCTGGGTATTTGATATTGGTCATGCCGTGGGAAGTGGAGGACGACTCGTCTTTATTTTCCACGGGGATTTCGGGGAGTGGTATATCCATCGGCGGAGGGGAAGGTCGACCATGACCATGACCACCAAAAATTGAGGAGGTTGTAGGATAGTTTGAGCTTCGTGATGACCTGCTCGTTGAGCTTGTGCTATAGGGACTTCCGTCATTTTCTTCTATGGGAGATAGCATTAAATGGGCATCCGAAGTTTCATATGGTGGTGGTGATTTTGAACGATTATTCAAAATCTTTTCCCCCGGTACTGTAACTCCATTGTTTGGACTATTACTGTGATTTATTGAATGGCCGCCAGCAATAGTATTGTGACCGCTATTGGGATTGTTGTTCGAACTAAGATTATTCGTACTATTTGAACCACCACCAGCTAGGTAACCATGAGGAGGAACATTCAATGTATTGCTACTATGGTGGTTTATGTGATTATTATTGTTACTAGTGGTATTAGGCTTAAAATGACGACTTGAAGGGGTAAAGTTTTCTTTGGGAGAGGCGGCAGCCATAAGATGAATCTGGTTTTCCTTGGTCACATCCGGTGTAGGAACCCGAGGACGTGAATGGGCGTGCTGATGCATGATGGACAAAGTGTCTCTTCCAGGAAGAGTACCGTTCATTGCCCTCGCTGGGCTTGCTCCAGGGGGGATTTTCGGAGAGTTTCGAGGCTCCTTACTGGGGCGGCGGTTCATAAGTCGATCGTAGAGAGAAAGGCGGTGGTGTGGAAGACCGCCACCTCCATTGTACACATTGTTCTGTAGGTGACCATTTTGTTGGTTTTGCGATCTTGTTCTCACAAACAAACTTGAGGAGGAAGATGTCGAGCGGAAGCTCTCAACGCGAGAGAGTTGGCGCTGGAGCCAGCTCTTACGAGTGTCAGGCAAGGGTGAGTCGGTCACGCTTTCCTATTTTGTGGGCAACAAAAATTTAAAAAATTGGCTCTTTCATTGAACATTTTTAATTGAATTAGAATTTGATTAGAATGAGTAATTAAACTTACATAGTCGGCATAAACCTCATCTGGGATGGCACTGCCCCTTTTCACAGATTGAAGATTTGCGTAAACAGATTCACTGGCTTTAATCTTCATGGAGGCGGTAGAACCTTGCGGTTCCGATCTACGGAACTGCTCTGATGCCAAGTTGTAGGGTAAAACTGCAGGCACAACTTGTTCGAAATGGTGGTCCTTCATCAGTTCTGGATGACCCTCGTTCATCTCGTCTACAACCATGTAGCTCACTTGGATATGCCTGTCTATAAGGTAGTTGAGCTCAAACTAAAGAATACACACAGAGAGTTATTATTATCCCTTCCAAAATTAATTTGTATAATTTTTTTAATTGTGAATTAATGTTACTAAACACTCTTATTCTTAAAAGTCTTACGTCGTCATCATCTTCTCCGAAAGGACTAAAAAAAATTAAAAAACGTTTTTTTTTCTCAATTTGTTTACCAAAAAACATTCATAACATTCACAATTTTGAACTTTTTTGAAATTAAAAAGCAAAGCATCAAATTCTGCGTGTTTTATGTTTTTTGTACTTGATCAATGTCTCAGCCACTTTAAGCCATCCAATGTAGAAGATAAACTGGAATCGCAGCGAAAAAAACGATTTATTAGCATAATATAATGTACAATGAAAAACTCTAAAACTATAATAAAGACATGCATTTACTATTTCGTTCGTTTTCATCTCAAGTACCTTGACCAATCTTTTCCCTTTATGTTGTTTAGTGTGTGAATATAACGTGTTTTTGTCCACTGCCCATATTTACATAATACTTCAATAATTACCATCAGTTTTCCTTTTAACTGTCACATACGAATGTAAAAGGAGTAATATATCATAATTTTGTGTATGCACGCACCATTACAGTTCAATGGCTGAGACAAAAACTTGATAGAAATATAGGTAGATATTACGTGTTGTTACTTATACAATTTTCAAATGACAAAAACAGTAGTAAAGGGAATGTGAAAATGTTCGCATAAAGCACATCATCAATTCACATTACGCTAGTATCACATCATCACATGCATCGCGATTGTGATTGAAACAATCAAATTCCGTTACTACACTCAAATATATACACGATCTCACTTGCCTAGTCACCTAAAAGTATTTACTGTCCAAGAAAAAAAAAGTTATTGAATATTTATTTTTCTATTAAATTGGGTTGGCGCCGGCATACAAATCAACCTCGAACAACAATCAGTCAAAGAGTTATAATAAAGTAATTATTGAATTAAAAGCATTTAGCGATACACACTGTGTGTAGCATTTGGGGCAGGTCAGCATTAAACAGAAAGTACTGCACACAGTCTAATGGCTAATCCACATTCACAGCGGACGATGATGATAACCACAATAACCAATAAAGTTCCCACATATGTACATTATTGTGTAGTGTTTACATGTGGTATATAGACACGCGCTTATCTCGTATACAAGTATATGTATAATGTATATACTCGGTCGGTGCATTGGTATAAAAAGTATGTGAACTATAATACATAAGAAAACTTATCGACGCGCATTTAAATTCATGCAATAGGGTTAAATTATTTATTGATTTTTTCACTTAAAGCCTTCCATTGGTGTTATGGTTATGTCAATAAATATGACAGTGAAATAATCTGTGTGATTTTGTACACTGTAAAAGCTGAACAATGTATGCATAATGTACACGCAAAGCCACGTGATAAAAAATCCGTAGGACTGGTAACACTTAATTTGAAGTATAGTTTGGCCATCAGAACTGCTCTCTGTCATTGCAGCACATAAATATGACTATGGCGACAAAAGAAAGCCAATACAATAAGATAGTGATAGAGAGTTAATAACTTTCTCATTTTTATGGAAACAATCCAAAATTATTACGACTTTCTGCTGGCAAAAATATGCAAGATATAACAACTGTATCAGGTGACCGTCCTCGTAACTATTTGGTATGTATACAAATAACGTAAAACAATGGTGTAGAGAACTTTGTTTGGCTTTGAAGAGTAAATATTATGATTCTTATTTTTAAACGGTAGTGTTTAATGTAAATGAATCACAGATAGTCTAAAGCTTTTGAAGATGTTTTCAAAATTAGCGTTTTTAACTAGTGGCTTTGCTTTATCTTTAAGTTTTAAAAACGATTTAAAACATATCTAATAGTGTGTTTTCTGAGAACTATAACATACTGACGACTATCGAATGGTTAACAGTGAATGGGACAATTAATCGAGTCTTTTTTACAGCTCTAATGTAAAATGCTTTGATTATTTTGCTTGCCACTTTGACCATTAATCAATCTTTTGCTAGCAGCCAGACTTGAAATTCGAGACTGTATCAAAAATGCCCATTTTATTAAAAGTATATTTTTAAAATAACTAAGTTATATGGGCTAAACTACTTACGTATATACTTTTTTCATTTTTTTTATGTATGTATGTATGTATGCCAGTGGTAAAAAACAGAACAAATCATTAAAAATGGGATAAAATTGAAAGTAGATTGATGTGTGTTTCACTAGTTTGTAATTGCTGTCTTTACCTGAAACGACAAGAAAATTGGGAAGTACAAGTCCAATTCGTAATTTGGGTAAATTTTGGACTTTAGTGGTCCGGGCGGGTCGACCTGTTAAAATCGTCAAGTTATTTTTATATATATTTATTAATTTGTACTTGTCAATTGTTAAAACATACTTTGAAGATGAAAGCGGGAAGTGAAGCAAAGTTTTAAATTGTTCATTAATTTACCCATTGTCGACCAATAAGAGCTGCAAAAAAGTATGTGTAGACGGCCAGTGTAACCACCTATAACAAAACAAATTATTGTTAACGTTTATGTAAACACTTTGTTGTATGTATTGCTGATTCATGTATAAAACCCTTGTATACACATGCAATGCACGTACATATTTCACATCAATGAGGCTCATTAATTGTAAAAATAAACTAAATAAATTACCTGTGTGTACACAAGAGGAACTGAAACTGTGTCGTAAATCATAACACGACCAAGTCTTCTCCTAAAGTCTGAAAGTTCTGTCACAATTGTCTGCATCATGTGGTCCGACAGCATACGACCTTCGAGACGGGCTCGATTCACCAAGTTTGTAGCCCAGACTATCGGGAGCCAAAATTTGCAGACGCCTGACTTTTGCTCCAAACGGTCAAAGATCTTCTTCTCACTTTCCATCATTAATCCTTTGTTTGAAAAAAAAGAAAGAAAATGAAGGACTGAAAATCAAAAAAGCCTCTCCACGTTGCTTTAACAACGTGGAGAGGCTTTTTTGATTTTCAGCCCTTCAAATGCAACGATTTAAACTAATGCATAATGCAGATATAGACATGTGTGTGTATGTATATATTACGTGAAGAATCCATGTATTTCATTCAATTTATTATTCCCCACTCTTTTATTTTCATTATCAATTTCATTTTCGATTTCAAGCGTAGACTTGAACAAAACAGTGTAAAAAACCTACGCATTCTTTTCGCACTCTTTTTCCACTTTCAAAGTATACTGAAAACAATTATTATTATTATTGTATGCCCTTTGCTTTGTTTATTTTGTAAACTCCAAGCCTTCATTTTGTTACAGAATGAAAGTTGTTATTTTGTTTTTGTTTTGATTTTCCCCCTAAATTGTTTTCTTGAAATCTACGCCAAGTGTCACTTTCTTTCATTAGTTTTCTGTCTGGAAATTAAAAAATGAGCTGTCGTTCAAATAAAAACGACAAGACAGGAGCAACAGGAAATATTGGCGCAGAAATCGTTCAACTTTTCTTAATTTTTTGTTTGTAAATAGTATGAAGGCTCTCACTTCTCAGCGGCATGTATAGTCATCAATAATTTTTACACTTTACTTTACATCTAGGAATCAGCACAGTAAATGAACTGCAGTGCACACGGAAAAATACGAGAGCTAACTCATCGAACAAGTATTATAATTTTCTTGTGAAATTGACCTTAACATTTGCATTCTAGAATCTGGATAAGAACACGTGTCATATAATACATCTCTTTAGTCTGCAACTTGCTGTATAACTACATACTTGGTCAACTAACTACTTCGATCCATGTGCATTCTTTGAATTGAATCGTTGAATATATTTTTCATAGTCGCGAAAAGGACAATTATTATAGTGTCGCGGACGCTGGAGTCGAACAATTTCGTAGCATATGATCAACTATGTGTACATTGTCCGTTTCTCGAATTTATGTACTTTTGTACATTTAAGAATATAAAGATTGAAAGCATTAAAAAATAAGTTGAAAAACGAACCAGTGTCCACAAGATGCTGCAATGTAGGGAATCGCTTCTTCACCCTGAAGCTGATTCGCTGAAGTGTGATGATATAGGACAACATTGTATAACGCATTATCGTACCTGTCAATATTTTTAAACATAATATGTTTCAAAAGTCCAAGACAATCATTTACGATTAATATTATTGATCGTAAACAATTGTCTTGGACTTTTGATGAATGACATGACATTGTTTTGATTGTTTCTTATAAAATCACTTACGGCGTAGAATTCGTCCTCGTTCATCCTAAAAAAATCAATGCAAAATGTACAATTATTAGATTACGCGGAAAAAATAATTCAAAGTGATAGAGTCAGTTGGCGTACTGCATGAGTCGAAACAATCTCCGTTTTTTATCCCAGTAAACCAAGAAACATAAAATATGTACATATTACAGTTAAAACACTTTTTGGCGATCAATGTAGTTAAAGCTCGTACATATGTATCAGAGACAAAAGACATGTGAGAAAGTCAGAGTAGGAGCCGAGACGTTTTAGTCAATTCGACACGAATGAAGAATTATCACGACTCGTTTACAATTTAATGCCAGCCCAGGTATTTCTGCTTGTGATCAAACAAAAAACACCATACTGTTGCCTCGCTGATAGATGTATGGCGTACTAATGATATATGTTACATCCTCGCGTCGTTCCATGAAACAAAGTTTTGCACACTGTACATAATACAAGTTATCATTTGCCCGATGCTGCCCTCGAACTCTGATGAGTCTAAGAATTGCTTTTTCCAAAAGGAGGCAAGTCACATATCTTGTGGTTGAGTTTTCTCAAAGTCAAAAGCTGAGGACATATTTTATTGCTATTATTGAAAAAATAAGTAGTATGCTTTAATTAGCCTTGTTTCTATTCGGTTGTTATAGTTGTAGCAACTGAACAAAATTACAAGCGTATTTGTAGTTTATCCATCGTGTTAGACTTGGTGTGGCGATTTTTTAGTCCGAGTACGTGCATGAAGAAAAATGCAGTCAATTTGTTTTTAAGAGCTCTTTGATTACTTTGTAAGTTTTTGTGTCTGTATGCACTAAACATCATGCTTATTATGATGTACTATAATATGTTGTGTGTGCATACAAAACACTTGGTTGCAAAGGGGTAGATAATGTATTACGTTCATGGATTTAATAAAGTGAAACTCAGACACTGAATTTTGAGTTAGCCATAGCATTGAACTGAACTGAAAAGTGCATCGAAAATGAACTTGGCTTTCATTTTCATTGTTCGCTATTATCATTGCATTGTTATTATCAACCCTTTTTAAAATCCTTTCTTGTTCGTGTACTCCGCTGTAATCAGTACAAAAATCATGCATTGTGTACTTATATACATATCCATACATTTGTGTAGCCTATACATTATTTCATTATTGCTGCGAACTAAACTATGAAGACATTTTCCTGAATTTTTTCTCTCAACTCTGTTTCAACAGAAATGGAAAGCATTTGATGCATATTTTTTGTGGTGTATTTTTTCCATCATCATGGTGTTCCAATGTAGCTATTATAATGTATTTAAGTATATTTGATGCATTTTATGATACAATTGGACAGATTCACACAGATATCTTAGCATGAATGTGGATATTTTCCACCGTTTTCTCCTTTGTTGTTTGTCGCCATTTTTTCTTAGTGCATAGGATATGTAGCAGCACTGATTGTAAAGTGTAGATATCGGCATGACCGTTCCAGTACTTTGTTTTGTTAGTGATAGCAATCGCATGTTTTAAAAACAAAATAAAAAACTAGAGAGAATATTACTGCTGCATGTGATACTTTTGTTTGGTATAGATACGTACGTATTATTATATTATTACATAAACGACGTATTTGTATTCCATATAAAAAGCTCACGCAAAAGAAGGCAAAGCTTACACGTATGTGTGTTCCTTATATATGTATAAGGTTATATAAGTAATCGTTTAGTTAACCTATCTTCAAATTCTAGTCAGGCATGTTTCAAGTTCCAACCTACCTTAACAATTCGATACAACACGAACTTTTTCAAGACAAAAAAGTTAGTTCGTGTATTGACAGTGCCATTTCCACGCTACGGTGCATCAACGTTTAATAATCAAAGAAATGTTCTCTGGAATTACGGACTCAAATGACATAACGTATTTGTTCGAATAGTACGACAGCGTTGTATAGTACAAAATACTATAGAAATTTCCATTTGAAAGTGCTAGATACATTTCATGGGATATTCTATGTATATATTTTAATAGACTGTCTACTGTCACATAATTCGAATATTTACCGATACCCGTTTTCGTCCTTACTGTCAAAGCAGGTAAAATGTTAAAAAATTGATAAAAATTATTATGATAATTTTGTGTTACCCTTCTTGTCAGTTATATACTTATGTCTGAAAGTACACCAAACAGTAACATGTTGAAACTTTGTGTGCATACAATGTCAAATGATACAGAAATGGATTATCAGTGAATCCTTTGGCACGTGTAATGCTTAAAATAGAATTCTAATGTCATAAAAGACCACTCTGTCCCTTTTATGCATGAAGCATATAGAAATCTAAATACATACTAAAGAATCGGCAAAGAATCGGCAAAGAAAAGGCTGTACGATAAGTTTACATTTGTAATAAGGCTAACGAAGCTAATTGATGAAACATCAGTGAAATTCCAATGAATAGTTCAAGTGAGCTCCTCATCGCCTCAAAGAGAAGTGCAAACATCATAATACATTAAACATACGGAATTCATTGGCGTACACTCATAATAACTATGATAAATAAGTCTGTACTGTGGAATGGAGAACGAGTAATTGTAGTCTATGAATGAAGTGTCTGACTGACAGATATTTCATTTCGTTTCCTTGTGTCCTTCTTCTTTAGTGTATGCAATGTGCATCAACTAAGTAGATGCTTCTCAATTAGCTGTAACTGCACTTCATAAGTTGCAAGGAACATTGGAAAGTAAGCATGATGAGGAATGATGTAGGTTTTACTGATGAATATATTCAGGATTGCTGCATTTGGTTATCCGACTGACGAGTCGTCAGTGACGACTCTCACAATGTCATTGTGTAAATGTCTTAATGTTTGAAGAGTTTATGCTGCATCTATTTCAACATTTATGCAATTTTTTTCATGCCGTTTAAGTTAGTCATCTTACTTTGTCATCGACTGTCTTATTCATACATACTTACAAACACACGGAATTCTAAGTTGGAATCGAATTTCGGATTAAATATCTGACCACCTTTTGCTTGAAGTCTCATCTCATGTTAGATTTAAACTGCAGCTTTCAAGCGACCAAGATCAAACAGCCATATGTTTTTTTTGCTGCAGGAAATTCAGGTCATGGTTAGCAGGCTGACTTTGTAATATGTATAGTGTGTAAGGGCAAAAAAGCAGAATCAGTAATCTATTACACTTATCGTTATAGTAGGCCTAAGCACTTGCTTGACATCTACGTATTTCTATGTAACATAAACAAAACTGCATAACTTTATTGAACATTGAGAAGAGGTGTGAAATGAGAAGTAATAAAATGAATAAGTTAAATTTAAATGTCACTTCTGAGCGTCGTTCTCTCTGGGACTTGGAAATTGGCCCGTCACTGTACATTTTCATCGTAATATCAATATCTACATGTTTCGTGATGTAAATTTTAGATTATAAATCATTTTCCTTCTATGCCATTTTTGTATACCATGTCTGTTCCATTGTTCATAATTCATTGATGATATAAAGATAATGTGTGTATACAAACATTTGTACAAGGTAATTGTATCGTTGTCGGATTGATCATTTCATTCACACTATTTTGAAAGGGGATTTCCCCAAGTAAATAGAAAGAACTTGTCCTATTTTGAACCTGATGAATATTCATTAGCAATTTTGTTTTGTTTTCAATCATACGATAAACGATAAACTACCTGAGGAATTTTCATAAACAATGTGGTATGACAAACGATAGGCCAGTTGTTGACAGTTGTTGGATAACTTTCAATATTATGGTCCAAAGAAATTGTTTGATTGTAAAATGAAAACAAAGTTTTAACAATGTTTTCCCGGATTTCAAATGAACCGTATGTATAGGAATTATTACGCCGAACTGAAAGAAGAGGAAATCATAATATACAAGGTGCATGCATGCCTGAAGCCTGCCATGTTTACCTTAAGCCCCTTATCGTTTGTGCCAAGAATAGGAAAATTACCAAGTTGGCGAGCTGATCTTACCATGAACGGAAATGATCTAAAAACGCCGTTAGGTCTGCAATGAAAATGAGAGCTAATATGAAGGAAAGAGAAAGTCAAGTTAATTTTTTGAATGACACCCCCTTATTTCTGAGTTCACTCCCCTTCAAAGATGATAAGGAAATAGTTTGAAGCCGCCCATATTTGAGCAGAAAAGTAAATGAAATAAATTTATTTCTGTTTCCAACATCACACTAAACAGCGTTAGTTTCACTGTAAACCTTTCGTTTTCATTTCATTTTTTGTAGATCTCTCCCTTTCGAATTTGTGTAAAGGTTTGGTTGAGGTTGAGACTATAAAATAAGCATTTTGGTAAAAAATAATGAGGTGTTTGAATGTTAAAACGTAATAACAGCTCCTTTTAAATGTAATAATATTCACTTAATACACATTACGAGCCCATAAATAGAGGTATTAAAGTACAGGGCATGCCAATGCAAAAGCACACTTTTCCTCTGCATTCGTTACATATTAATTTAATTAGCATTGTCATGTGGATATATCTATCCATTATGTGACATCGTGTCATCTTCCGTTGATAATAATATGATCACTGCCAATAAGTACGCTGTTTCTGCATGGACATTGCTTTACTTTTTACAAATCACCGACTGGTAATTCACAATGTACACGCTCATTATTTAGGGGCGGAGGCTGTATTGAAATTGCATGTCAATGTCTTAATTATTCTGTCGCATCTGCATTTCATACTTTAAAAAGTGCAAATATTTGCTTCATCATCCTTGTTCATTTTCGACATTTGAAGTAATTTTGCTTATTTTGAAAGTAGTAACTGAAGCCGGAGCTAGTTTTGCATCATTGTTGTCTTCTATGTATGTTTAAATGACAAGTGACATGGTAATAGATAAAAGTGTATATATAACTACATGTCTATGTTTGATTTGTGTTACATCTCACCAGTTTAAACATAGCGCAACAAAAACGTTAATAGACATGCAGATACTTTAAAGTTTGCTACCAAATTCCATGCCGTTCAAATTTCTCGTGCAATGGGAATGCATGAATCATAATAATTCACACAATTGTTTGATTTTATATCCATATCATGGGAAAATAGTCAAAAGTAAAGTAAACACATAGTACTTAAAGTTTTATATAATATGTATGTGATTTTTGATACTTTTATCCTTTAGTTCGACATTGTGCATTATGGCCACATTTATCATTACATAGTTTAATCTCCCTTGTTGTCGTTTCAAGGTTTTCTCATGAATCAGTTTTTATTGAAGAAAACGGAGGAAAAAACGACGATGAAAAACTATTAGTTTTTCCCCAGGATCTTCTCCCTTTGGTTATATATATACTTATCTAACCGAATAGGTAGTTGAAAGCATATGTCATAGAACACGGCCAAGTGTAAAATTGTTGTTCAACCTATTTGGAAAAAACATACCCTTACTTGAGACTTTGTCATCCAGAATAGATTATGACTGTACCATTATTTTTTCTCCGCAAAAAATAAAATCAATATGTATTCTATTGAATATGTAATCTGCGCCTGTTTTCAGTAGATAGGAAGCAGTTGTAATGATGGTTTCACGATATATTTGTATCTATTATTATTAGTCAAACTACAGGCATGCTTGGAAAACCAAATATTACATGTATACATGTATGTATGAATTTTTACAAGGATCTTCGTGCTCTGTCAACTTTTATTACTATTTTTCTCGCTCAGTTAATATACTATCATTACGAGGAAATTAAGCAGGCCAGCCAAGTTTAGGATTGGACGATTTGTTAATGCGCATAACTAAATTCGTAACTATATTATTATATGTATTTCATTGTGTACAGGAGGAAGATGAAACAATCGACGAAATTTGTTTAAGTAGGAACTAAATTTGATGTGAGGAGGCGATGACTGTGCATTGCGATATATATATATATACTAATACACAATACACTATAGAGATGAAACAGGAGAATCAGAAATGAGATATTATACATATGTACATATTCACAAGTCGTGACCACAACATCTTGGGATAATTTCTCTTTCTTCTTTGTAATTTTTTTCAGTGCTCAATAGAGACGAAAATTTTAGTTTCCTATTCCACTCGCTTTCATTTGCGAATAAAATGAAATGTTTATGCACATTCACATTGCTCACTATCGATATTACATCGCGCTATTGATAATGCACATTAATCAAAGCCTATAGACAATTCGTGAGTATATTTACTCGCTTACTCTTTCAAGATCAATCGTAAAAATAAATAATTATATAATATTTTTGTCAGTCAACGTGGCATAAATAATAGACATTTTATTACCATTAATATATCATCGTCAACTGAATTATTATTTTTCACACTTTGCTTTTTCCATGTCCCATTAATTTCACCATCCTATTAATTCCTGATTCTCTCTTTCATTCTCTGGTTTAAAAAGAAAAGACTCCCCATAATTACGTCAAAAGTATTAAAACATGTACGGGGCAGTTTTCAATGTTAATGTTCCAGACTTTCCTCATAAACTGCAAACCAAGTGCTATGACGGCGAAAATACTTTTTCCGTGTTCATAAACCACTGGAAAGCGGGCTCTAGAAAGACAATCGACTTCTAAGAAATACTTTGATATCATGAGAGAGTATTATACGCCGCATTAAATTTGACTTTCATTTAGTAATAGTAGAAAACATAATAATAGAAACTTAAAACAGAATCGTAAAAGCGGCAATGATTTCATACGTCATGGTTTCCATGTTATTTAAGCGCATATGTACACATGTATGACGTTTCACATCTATTATGGCCACGAGTTGCGTCGCCATTGTGAATTTGTATTGAGACAAAGGCTTGAATCGATCCGAGAATAACTTTTCTTATCTGAGAATTCAAAAAAAGTATTTTATTCCTTTGCTGAGCTTTAATTGCATGTTAAATTGCAGAATATGATCTGTGACCAGGTCTGGAATTATATTAGTCCGCATTTAGTGTTAATTATACAGTTTCTTAGGTTTAATCCTTAGAACAACAAATACATACACACGAGTTTTGAGTTTATGAGGCGAGTGACATTTAACGTTAGTGTGCAAGTGCGTAATCCTACTATGTAGCATACGGATAGTTTTATAGTTTTGTAGTGTCTTTTGTTTTATTTCTAATTAGCTAAGTATGTACATTATACACTACTCCCTTACTTGTTGTATTACATAGATGAAATATCATGGGAAATAGGAATTTACAAAATGCGTACGAAATTTTCAAACTTGACGTCATACCTTTAGGGTCTATTTTTATATTTATTTTTATTCTCCCCGTAATGCAATCTTTTGTAATCTTTTTGAGCAAAAAAAAGAGAATGTGACGATTTTTATGTTCTTAGTTTTTTCATGCAAAAACATAATCATGGAGAAAACCTGCTGAAAAAAAAACAAAAGATTTGCTATGTATGTGCCTATTATGATTGTTGTTGGTCTTACAAAGACAGTGACGAAGCAAGCACTGCATTTAGACTCATGAAAATTTGCTTGATTGTACTTTTCCACGGAAAATACTGTGTCTCGCTCTTTCAGAGTTATTGCCATGATTTATTGGCAAAGCAACATCATGAAGTTCTGAGCACACAATAATCATAATTGGCTTCTTATTTTCCCTGTTTTTATATCTATCTATCTATTGCCGACAAATTAGGAAATTTGCACGAAGTCATGCAGAATCATTATCTAAGGTAATTCGGTTGGAATGTGAATAACTTCAAGGGCACGTTCAGTCAAATTGATTTGTAAAAAGGTGTAGAAAATAAAGGAATGTGATGCTTTACCTGTCCGGAAAGGGCCGTACTTATGCTGAAATCAAAAATACACAACATTGTTGTTATGGGAAATCTTAACATTTCGTTACCGTGAAAGTATTTTTCAAGGTAAAACTGTACAATCTGATTCTATATTATGTGCTAAAAATACTATGCGTTCTATTATTCGAAGTATCCTTTTCAATGGGAATACACCACAAGACGCACTTCCATAAAGAACGCATAGCAGGTACTTAGGTAAATACATTATATTATGATACCAACTTGTACAGTTCCGTTGTCATTAAAACTTCGAAAAACTTACTAAAGAGCTAAAGAATCTGGGAGGGGTAAAATCCAATATTGGTCCCACCATCTTTTCACTATCAATGATACATAGAATCCCAATACGAATGACATAGGTATGCTTTCAATCTGCTTGCTGCAATATACCTTCACTTTTTCGAAAGTTCTGTAAAAAAAAGTAAGAAAAAAAATTAAAATTACAATAATTTGCATTTAAAAAAAATGATAGAAGTCAGGGAATTCAAATATAAGTACATAGTTTTAAATAAACAGTGACTATGATATGCACACTTCACATCCATCCTGAATTCATCCTATATTTTAATCTAATCAGCCATGTAACATGTTGGAAGCTCGATTTTCTGCAAGGAACTGAGGAACTCTTTTGTGTAGTTGATCCTCGTTAAATTCTTGATACATGTAACGTATGTAGAATTGCTCTTGTGTAT
>JAQIVE010001424.1:0-25112 GCA_034698285.1 Sminthurinus bimaculatus | reverse complement strand
TAGAGGTAGAGGAGCCGAAACTTCCAACTCTGAGTGAAGTCAATTTCACGGAAGAAACGATTTTGCACGGTATACATACACATTACACATGTATATTATATTGTAATATAGGTATTAGGTATTAGTTCCATACCTCGCACACTGTACCATTTTGCTCCATTTGTAATACCTACAGGTCAGAAATTTTTCAAGAAGATTAGAAAAATGTATTCATTATAAAATTAGCATAATGAGCAGTAGCTCAAAATTCAAAATCTTGACCATGTCAAAATAATGGTTTAAAAAGTAAAAAGTACATATTTGATTTTCTCTCTGCTGCGTACCATTCGTTTTTGCAAAGTTTTCTCCATCAATTAAATCACATGGTTTTCGAACTGGTGAGCCCATTGTAGGATGAACGGTTGAATAGGCGAGTGAAAGAGATCTAAAAGTCAAATCACAGCATTTTAACATTACAAACAATGTTTTTCTTCATTTGCGAATTTCATTCTCTATACTTTGTACATTCTACATATTGGCCCTTGAGCGGTTACCTGAAAGTCTCATCATCAGGCGTTTCCGTGTACTCTGAGCTCGACCCGGATCTCTAAATAAATTATGAGCATGGTTTTACATTAGGAACGAAATAGAAACCTGCTTTAAAAAAGGTTTTTTTTTTGAAAAGCTACATAATCTACATAAAGCTACATTCTTCTTAATTCAAGTAGGTAGTTATGTATTACATTTTAGATTATACAATACTTACGGTTGAGTCGTAAGGATAGTTGGCGACCAAATCTCCACCATGCAGATTTGCAGATAGTACAAAAGGTGTAGACATAATCAGTCTCATGACTGCTAACGTCTCAGGTTGCACTGGATGATCAAGGGTCCTCACCTGATCCATTACATGATTGTTATGATTAACATGCATAGCTTCGTTGCCAAAAATTATCCTATCTAAATCGGGGAAATCTCTATTGAGATCGACGCCGTTTGCATTAGCCCTTCCAATTAAATAGTCTCGTCCTCCCTGTTAATAAATAAATGAGCATAATACATGTACATAATGTGCAAATGAAGATTTTAGAACAGATTTTCAACGTTCTACAATCCATAATGATTTCGTTGACATAAGTATTCGGTGTATTTTTATGTTCATGTAATTTCATATAATATGCGATAAACTGGTATTTTATTACACATTATGTGCTTATAGAGAACAAGAAAAAGGAAATCATTATTTTACCTCATCAGTTGATATTTTCCAGCCATCGGGATTCATTGAGGGCATCAAATGAATTCTGGTTTTAGCAATAAGGGATTGAATGTTTTCATCATGCTCTCGATATTTTGCGCACAAGTGGTCTGCCAATTTAAGTAAGAGCTCTCTTCCCAATACTTCATTTCCGTGCATATTGGCAATGTACTTGAATTCGGGTTTGACTAGATGTCAAAGAAATTAAGAAGTAAACGAAAAAGAAAAAGTCAATATAATAAAATAATGTGACTGACTTTTTTACTTGTAATTACAGTAATTACACATGAATGGTCACTCAGCCTCTATAAAGTTTGGCTTCGAGAAACACTCTACGATTAGCAATTTAAAAAATCTTTGTTCTCGGGGCTTTCGTTGCATTACATCTGACTGTAGGCTTTTTTGGATTCGATAAAAAAAGGTTGCAAAATTCCTCAATTATTAGATTTCATTTTATTAGTGTCTTATATAATTTTTGTCTGAAATGCATATCCGCGATTTATATTATCAGCTTTTAAATAAATATACACAGGTCTTATTCCAAGGATACACAACATTAATATACGTACAGGTGAAAATAGCATATTTATGCAAAATATATTAAAACAAAATCTTTCTTCGATTTCTGTTCTCCTTATAGAGTTGTGTGTACAGTGTACAGTATGAAAAATCTGTTGATAAACGTGAGTATACACGTACATATCTACTTCATCCTACGCTTATGGTTTGTCATATGTAGAGTCTCTTAATTAAGCCATGTATGGCCATGAAACAGAAAGACGCTCGCTCTCACTCCATGCTCATCTTTCGCTATCTGCTTATCTATAAGTCTTTCACTGCCTCTCTCTCTCTCTCTCTCTTGCTCCCTATCTCTCTGTCTGTAGTCTGTAGAGCATAGAGCATATACGTTGTGAAATGGTCAGTTTTCTCTATATTTACTTTCACTCCTCTCTACGTCACTTATATCGAAATTTTAAATGCTTTGTCTGCATAAAATAAAAATACGGAATAACTAAAGTCAGTCGTATCCAAAATCCAAAGTTATACTACTCCATTACACTTTAATATGCATTTGATTATGTCTACCGGGCAGTTATCATTGTCTTCATTCGCATTTTTATCGGTACAAAATGGCATTCCAATAATTAAAATAGGCAATCTCAAAACTACATTAAAATGTTGTCTTACGAGGCTCGTGTTGTCCAGGGTGAGTTGAGAATTCAATCATGTACAAAGGAACTCCCATCACGGAAGTCTAAGAACAAAAGCATTAAAAATTATCATTAAAACTTTAAATTAAACTTTAAATACATTTCTTTCAAACTTTACTGCCTATAAAAATGCCAAAAAAACCTTTTTTATTCTTAACAAATCCAAATTAATAATTAATGTATTGTACAATCGATATTTTGAAAGAACTCACCTCTGATAAAGTGTATATCCTCGTAATATTTGGACAGGCTTGATGCACATTTTCCAAAACTTTGAGAAGTTCTTTATTATCATGGTGTTTAAACTCAAAACCATGGACACCGCTAGCAATCAGAAGGATCAAGCTCAAGTAAGGAACAAATGAGGAATGGGCCAGGAGGAATTTTAAACTGCAAATTCCCATTTCTTCTTTCTTTGGTGAATAATTAATTATTGATAACTTGGTATTTGTTTCCAACTGTACACTGGACCAGAATATACAGAGTTGTATCCAAGAGTTTTTGACTAACTGCTTCTTCCTTCCCGTTGACAAATTGTCGCTAGTTTGTAATAGTTGTTCAAGCTTCGGTTACTTCTATTACTGGATATTATTTGGTGAATTGTATAAGTAATTGTGTCGGAAAAAAAGATGAGAGACTTGTTTCGGGAAGGGAAGAGAAGCCAATGTTAAATGTATTGTGTCTTAAACTTGACTTAACTAAATATGTAGACAGATTCAAGCGTATGACGTAAATTCCAGCATCTGTTCCGATGACAATTTTTATATACTATGTTTATGTATGTAGTATATGTTTTAGTAATATAAGGGACTATCCTCACAAGGTGTTGGCTACATGGACAAGATTTCCTTTGCACATGTCATGGTTTTCTCTCTCTCCTTCTGCCTGTCCTTCTCTTTGCTTTCAATCAATAATCGTACACACATATAATATTATACACAAGTATTCGCTTGTTTCCCTGTACGTTATGACGATAAAGCACAATATACCGTAAAACTTTGAAACTGTTACACTCCTATACTAAAATGCACTGCTTTCATTCACTATTTTTCCTTCTATGTACTTTCAATGGTTCATAATATTTTACAGAAATACCCGAGTAGAATATGTACACTACAACACAACTCGATTCGATACTTTCGTTTCTTCCGAATTCACCTTTGCAGTTGGCAACAAGCTAAAATCCTATGAGCAACAAAGTCTCATTATAAAGGAGTCTTTGTGTCAAAAAAAAAACTTTTTAATTGAAGCTTATTTTTATTTAATAATCAATGCTCTTTGGTCTAAGTAATTATTATTATCACCATTATGACATTATATTTATTTTTCCTATCAATGTTACAATTCAATGCAATGCTATTTGTTGTTTGTTCTAGACAGCGACGAGCAGTGAATTAAAATGCTGTAATGACACAACTCATACAGACACATAACTATTATGCATCGCCTATTCTCGTTGTAGTAGGAAGCAACATTGCTTGCAATAGATAACTAATAACTAATAATATGTACTTTCAAACCTATACACATATAAAATGAATATATTATAATATACTAACGATAAGTGGATCATAATATGGAGACTGACATTATGTTTCAAATTTCTTGACGTAAGAACAAAAAGACGAGAAACTGTGGTCTATCTATACCATATTATGTACTATGTACAATTGACATCTTTGTACATACAATGCTTCATACATAAGCATAATGGCTTTGGTTTTCCTCGGTAAATCTACTTGTAATATTATGAGTTACACATTACACACTGTCTACATATGTGCTACAGTATCCATTCAACTATTCCTTGAGATCTTACACGTCTTCTGGTAGAAAATGTTCCCAATGAGGCATAATAATGCATGTTTGCATATTGGTTATCAATAGAATTAGGGATAGACATACAAAGTACAGATATATTACAAGTAGATACACAAGTAATAATTTACATTGTACATTATACAACTGGTGTGTCCTATGCAAGACTGTATAGTTTCAACAATAAAATCTGAAATGTATAATATATATTTTTTCCCACATTATGAGCCTAATTTTGCAGTGCCGGTATCAATTTTATGGTGGTCTATGATAATTCAACAAAAAACGTATTGAGCAAGTAGCAGAAATTTTTTTTGCAATTACTAGAGCTAAACAAGCAAATAATTGGCTTGGTCCTGGCTTACATGCTACATAAATAGCCATAATACTTTTGTGAAACTCGAAAGTTATTCAAGAACAATTGAATAATTGTTTGCACATAATAGTCCTATTATATTCTACACCTCTCAGGTTTTTAATTAAAACAAAACTAAGAAAATTATAATACAACTATTACAGTACAGGTACATATTGTACCGTACATTATACATATATACTGATTATGTAGCATATTGTAAACTAATACTTGAACTACTGAAAGGCATTTTCATTGCTATAATCTTTCAGTACAAGTAACTATGTAATGGGCAACAAGGAAGAAACCTTGAACCCAAATACATAGACAAATACCAAATACCTACTCACATTTAACTACTGACTCATCGTTTTATACACTGTTAATTATTGCTGATTGTAAACTAAATAAGCTGCGCTGTAACGAGATATTATTATCCTGATAAATGAGATATAATATAGTTATACCCAACCTATTACAGTTACCATTAACCGCCGGGCGAATCATCGAAGTTCAAATCACACTAATTTCTCCGTAGTTATAATACACATTTGACCTACATATTTCGAATGTCAAGCCGTTCCCGATTGTTTCCAACGGGGACCGGGTCAGAACCCGAAAAACGGGTTTGACCCGATTTTTTCAAATACGTGATAATTGACAATACCTTCCGTTTCTTCGCGGATATAATATCTTTTGACCTGTATATTGCGAATGTAAAAGAGTTCCCGATTGTTTCCACCGGGAACCGGTTCAAAATCCCCAAAAACGGGGTCAAAACCGAATTGGTCAAAACTCAAATTTTTACTAACTCTTGGGTTAGTTGACGGATATAGACCCAATTTTATGCGTAGATTCCGAATCTGGAAGAATTATCACAGGAAATCACCAGTAACCGGGTCAAAAACCTGAAAACTCAGTCAAAACCGATTTCGTCCAAAACCTAAACTTTTGGCGAACTCTTGGGTTCGTTCGTGGGTTTAGCAAAAATTTGGCCTGTAGATTCCGAATCTGCAAGAGTTGTCACGGGAAACCGCCGGTAACCGGATAAAAAAACCAGTAAATCGGATAAAAAATGGTTTGTATTGTTGTTTGTAATAAATAATAAATAAGTTTTGGGAAAAAATTATGGTAACTACAATAGGTTATTCAGTAATCAGGAGGTTTGAAATCACACTAACGTGATTCGCGCGAAGCGCGAACTTGTTCAACACTAATAGGCAACATGATACCAAGTACCAGTGTCGGGCATCATTATTTGACTATCCTAATCTAAGCCCAGAGATGACATGCATACCCGGCATTCTCCTCATGAATACAACATACAACTAAAATAACAGAGATTTCTCAAACGTATTTGTTTTTCATCATACATAATATGACATGTATTATTTACCATAATGTCATAATGGTATATTTTTATTTTTATGTTGTTGCACACAGATAAAGTAGTATGAGCGTTTAGTATTTTAGGCATTTCTGGTGGTTGGCATTCCAAAATGTTGAAATTACTATTTTTATTTTAATAGTTTTTTTCTTGTGCATTATCAATTAGCAAGAACTCAATTATATCGATAACGCCGACAGTACTTAATAGATATTGTTCCAGTTCATATTACAAGAATAAAGTATGTATTAAGGGAACAAAGCTCCCCTCTGTATTTATAAATAATATGTATAATAGAGCAAGCAGAAATCGTTATAACAAATAACAAAGGAATTACATGTTACAATAATTATTATGTAACATGCTTATAATGCATACAATCATAAACTTTTTAAAGAAATCCCATTACGGAAGAGTATTTTGTTCTTTTCCCAATCGGTTGAATATTAATAGATGTTTCTCTGTCTCTCTCTCATGTCTTAGAAATGAATCACAGTTCGGATACTATAATTGGTACAATTATACAAAGAAATTATTGCTTTAGTGCTACAGTGCTCATTGCTCATTATAAAGTAAAGGGAAAAAACTAAATAACTGACTCTGAATACAAGAACTTTAAAATTGAACATGCATGACTTTTAAAGAAAAAAGTATGTACAGCAAAGACACTTAAATTATTTTTTTAAACTAGTAGAATTGAATAGTTTGTAATTGTTACCTTTTTCCAGCGTGCATAAGCTCAAAGGCATCATTGATTTTTGAAAGTGGTAAATCCCCGGTTACGAATTCATCCACCAAAACTTTTCCATCCAAATATTGTTGTACCAATTTTGGAATACTATCACGGCTCTTCCACCCACCAAAGGCACTTCCCATCCAAGTTCTTCCCGTTACGAGTTGGAATGGTCTAGTTGATATTTCTTGGCCACTTGCGGCAACACCGATTATGACACTCTTACCCCATCCTTTGTGAGTGTTACAAGACAAGACAAAAAAAATCAGAATACATTATTTAAACACATGTAAACGCTCTCCAGAGAAAAACGTAAACATAAAATTTAAATTTTTACCTTTGTGGCAACTTTCCAAAGCAGCTCTCTACAATGTATGAAAAAACAGAAAAAAGATGACCATTAAAAGAGATTACACGTTCAAAGTAAATCAATGGGACTGCGGAATCTCTAAGGCATTTTTGATTACTTACCATAGTGCCTACATTTCCTATGCACTCGAAAGTATAATCTAATCCACCATCAGTCATTTCAATTAGAGTTTCTTGGATCGACTTGGTAATTTCTTTAGGGTTAACGAATTCAGTGCATCCAAATTTCTTTGCCACTTCAAATTTATCACTGTTGATATCAACACCTATAATTCTTGAAGCTCCCGCTTGTCGAGCTCCCATCGCCACTGCCAATCCTACATGAAAAGTACACATTATTACATCATTGCAAGTCAAAACAAATGCGCTTGTAATCATCAAAAATACACAAATTTATTAGATTAATATCATAGTCATGATGTAATGTTGGCCATAAAAATATCAAAAAAATTGACTTACCGACGCACCCTAATCCCCAAATGGCAACAGTTGAGCCTTTACAAACAATGGAAAAGAATTTGGATTTTAGAAGAAAACAGAATGATGGAAATGATATACAATGAAAAGAGTACTTTTAAATCTGTGTACCAAGTGCATAAAAATATTACCTGGTTCAACATTAGCCGTATTCAAAGCTGCCCCAAATCCAGTAGAAATTCCACAACCAAGGAGACATACTTTGTCGAGTGGAGCTTGCTCGGTAACTTTTGCCAAAGAAACTTCAGCAACTACCGTGTATTCTGAGAAGGTAGAACACCCCATGAAATGGTACAAACTATTAAACAAATTTAAAAGGTAAAAAGTAATCGTTTTATTTATTTGCAGTTAAATTTTACATCTTGATAGTATCCTTATACGTTCTTATTACACTATGACATTCTTGTATATAATAAACTTACGTTTTTCCATTACTGCTAAATCTTGAAGTACCATTTGGCATGACCCCTTTTCCTTGTGTCAACCGAATTTTCCCACACAGATTCGTTTTTGGAGACTTGCAAAATTTACAGTCATAACATTGTGGAATATAAAGAGGGATGACATGATCCCCTTTTTTAAAAGCTGTCACACCTTCTCCTACACTTTCAACTACTCCACCACCTTCATGACCAAGTATGCAGGGGAAAAGGCCTATTACAAAGAAATACATATTGATGAACATCATCTTAGTTATTATAGTTATTACACACGTTTTTAAAGGATCGAAGTAACAGACTTGTAATATGTAAATTAGTATTGTTATTGAAACTAGTTAGGTGTTGCTATTTTAGAAAAATGTAATCACACAATTTACAAAATATCTTTCAGTTTTGTTCACCTTCAGGATCGCTGCCGCTTAAAGTGTATGCATCGGTATGACAAACTCCGGTGGCAAGAATTTTAATTCGAACTTCTCCAGCTTGAGGAGGTGCAACTTCAACTTCTTCAATTGATAAAGGCTTTCCTGCTTCCCATGCCACAGCGGCTTGACATTTAATAACCTGTAAAATACAGATAAATGCTTTTTAGGAATTTTAGCGGTGTACATTTTTTATATAAACATCTGTCCTGTCTTATTAAACTACAGTGTATAAGGTCCAACTTCAATTTATACTCATATGATAACAGTACATACAACTACAGCTATGACTGGTGAAACAGAATAGTGAAATTTCTAAGCAACAACAATATGATACTATAATGAATTAAGTATGCAACTGAGTTGATAGTTAAATTTGAAATGGGTGCATCACAACATAATATCTAGAATCAAGTAAATGTCAAAAGAAAGATTTTTGCTTGGGAAGCAGAAAAGTGAGTATCATACTGTGACCTCTAAAACATAGGCCTGTCGTTAAGTCAAATGCATGTAAGTTAAATAATATATAATACTTATCAGTTTTCGTCATAAGTAGAACATTAAGCGTATTCGAATTCTTCTCTGAGAGTATAATATTATTATCTAAATAAAAAAAACTACGTGTCGCAGGAATGAAAGCCTTCAACTTTTTCTATTTGAGAACTTGTCAAGGTCATCATCATATTATTATAATACACATAATAATGCACATAGTGAGTTTAAACTTGAAGAAAGAAAGAAATGCCTCACTGTGGCTTATTATCGTGTTCTGTTCGACTACAGGATGTGAGATGATATGAGTACACCTACAGTTTAATGCTATCTCGAGTAATTATATAGACAGAGAGTAAATACATGACACATAGATGAGAATTTTTTAAAAGTACACGCATACATATACACATATATAATATACAATATACGCAACTGCATACTTGTCCAATTACATAATACTTAATATATATTATGTATAGTTCATATGGTTATATAATTAAAGACTTTAATTTAAAAAATCAGAAAATACTGCGCCATATAACATCAATGTATTATGAGTATATATATTATGCGCTTCTGTGAATGCTAACCACAACTAAAACGCACAGGTACCTATAGTAAGTAAGTTACATACAACAAATGTATATTAACGACGCTAATATAAATATGTTGCGTTTTACTTAATTAAACAGGCATATAAAATTTTGCGTATATGTACACAAAACATTTACCGGTGTTGAAAAAGGTGTATTTAATGGTAACAAACAAGTAACAAGTATACTATGTGTTTACTTTTTACTTACTTTTCCTTCAGTCTCCATATTGCAAAAGTTAACAGCTCTTGGTTCTGAGTCTCTTCAACAGTTAATAATCTTCAAACGGCAGTAGCAGAGTAGATGGAGAAGTTGTCCAAACCAATCGACGGCGAAACTTTAACTACAATTAAAGATAAAAAAAGAGGTTCATCCTTCATCCAGCGAGATCTGTGAAGCGATGTGTATTAAAATTCGAATTCAATGTGACAGCACACGTGATTCTGAACAAGTATTCGGGTATAATACAAAGTATCAACAAAGTATAGTATGTGATATGCACGAAGGAAAGGACAACTGACAAGGAAAATTTAGTCTCTACAGTGCAGTGTGTAGTGCTAAATTTTGTGCAAAATAAAACAGGAAAACCTATATTTTTTTAGACAATATACGCAGTCAGCCACCACTACACAATAGTGAATAGTGAATACATAAGTCCCCGAAATCAGGTTAAAGTCAAAAGTGGAAGGTCGTGGGTAGTATTTTAACCACCTGCCTTTGACTGCAACCACAAAATTAAAAAGTGTTGAACTGTGTGTTTCTCAATAAAAATTAAATACTGTATTATTATAGCCAAAAATAGTAAATATGTGGCATGTGTAATTTGAAAAATGTTTGCAAACTAGAGCGACGAAAATTGTAAAATACTGTGTACCCTAATACTTAACAATAATACTTCATCATTTGACATTCTATTTTCTAGTTTATAGTGTAGTTCTGAAACATTTTTATCGAGTAGTTTTGATTTAAACTTGAAAAGGTGAAAACGATGTGATTACTTACTTACTTGATTACTGTGTAAAAATAATCAAAATGTGAAAAATGCATCATTTTTCGATCACATTTGTGTATACACGTATACATCAAAAGAAAAATATTTAGAGATTTCGAGGTTATTCAGTTGAAAATTTCATTGCAATAAACAATATAAAGCAATTTAAAACTAGATTCTAGTTTTTAAAAGTTGAATCAAATAGCTATCAAGTAACATTCCCCGTATTAAAAGAAGGATTAAGGACATAATTTCGAAAAGTCGTAAGTTCAAAAATTCATCTTCTCATTCCTCATATTTATGTATTTGCTTGAATTTCACTACGATCAATTGTACCTCTTTTCCAAGGCCTTACCCGAATGTTTTTTGAATGTATATGAATAGACTTTTTTTGAATTTTTGAACACAAATTATAAATATTTTTATTGAAATAATTTCATGAACTCTAAATAACATCATCTTTTTCGATTGTACAGGTTTCAAAAAATAATAAAATGGAACACGGAAACGAAACAGAGTCATTAGCTGAAGGCTTACGGCGACGAAAACAAGAAAATGAAGCAGAATCGGTAATAAACTATTCACTGTATAAGTCCTATACTAACGATAAATGATGCTTGCAGTTAACTTTTCATCATGTACATAATATGTATAATTATATACTTTTTAAAATAAGTATGTGGTTGTTGTTAATTTTTTGTCATAATATTGTTTTCAATTCCAAGGCTGCTGCTGATTCAGAGGGGGGAAGGTCCGAAAGGTCCGAATCAGAAGAAGATGAAAAGCTACCAGAAGAAAAATTTGTTGAAAAAATGGCAAAAGAGCTTCCACAGGGAACGGATAAAACACCTGAAGTCTTATCAACTGCTTTAAATGGACTTTCTGATCGGTAAGAAGTCGATGAATCGTACATATATTTTACAAGCAATGTTTTAAACGGGGAAGGACGGGAATCAAAACGATATGTATTGATGTATAAAAATATTCATCGCGTTACCTTTTGTTCATCTTGATTTGATACTTTACACTCTAACAATGTGCAATAGCTGCCTTCATAGGGTATTTAATGTATTACGTATTACAAGATTCATTGTTTTGTTGTAGGTGGAAAAATTGGGTGATCCGGGGCATATTTACTTGGTTAATGATTGGACTATTTTGTGTCATCATTTACCTAGGACCACTTGCTCTAATGGTCGTCGTAAGTGTATTTTCCCATATTGAATTTAAACTATACTTTATACTTTATTAATAAATGAAAGTACAAAGTATTATACTTGTATGGCTTGGTACGGAAAAAGCTTACACGTACCATAGGTATGATATTTAATCCTGTTAGACATTTTATTATGCATACATAATATATTATGCACCGTAAAATACGATGCTTTATGATTTATATTATGCATCTCAAATGACTTGGTATTTGTAAGATAACATGTTGTAAACTACGATATCACATTTGTGTAGTTCATGTGCTATAATAACTCACTTAAAAATATTACATTTAAAATGATCATACATACACAGTATCAAAAATGCAATAACAAGCAAGTATGTATTGTCTTTTAAAAGCAAACGTTATTTAGAATAATTTATAATCCACATGATTTTTGTATTTTTTTACAGACACTCGCTGTTCAAGTAAAATGCTTCGCTGAAATAATTAATATTGGATACGCTGTGTATCGCGTACATAATCTCCCGTGGTTTCGATCTCTCTCGTGGTACTTTCTCTTCGCATCTAATTACTTTTTCTATCTAGAAAGTCTCGTCGACTATTTCGGAGTATTTATCAATCGTGACATGCCAATTGCTCGATGGGCCATCGCATACCATCGCTTTTTCAGCTTTTGTCTCTACATTGTGGGATTCGTTTGGTTTGTCTTGTCTCTCGTCAAAAAATACTACATGAGACAATTCAGCCTCTTTGCCTGGACTCATGTAGCTCTTCTAATCGTTGTGACACAATCTTATCTCATCATTCAAAATATTTTCGAAGGCATGATATGGTTTATAGTTCCAGTAAGTATGATTGTCTGCAATGATGTCATGGCTTACATGTTTGGCTTCTTCTTTGGTCGAACACCTTTGATTCAACTATCGCCGAAAAAGACATGGGAGGGCTTTATCGGTAAGAGCAGCCAGAAATAGTAAATAAGCATTTTATAATCCTGAATCCTGATTCATAAAAGAAGCTAGTAATAAATATTAATACGAATATGATTGCTATAGTGCATATTGTATAATATGTATTTATAGGGTATTAGGTATAATATTCATCAATAACATATTGACAACGTAATTACTATGATTTAAAATTTGAATAATCTTTTTATATAATAGGTGGTGGTTTTTCAACTGTCATATTTGGAGTGGTGGTAAGGAATTGTCTATTTTAATAAATATTTTGTGAGCAAAAACCTGAGTTACGCGTATCGTAAGACTTTAGACGTTATAAAAGCATTGTTAAATGTTCAAAGTTTGTTGTTTCTACTCTTTACTTTTAGATGTCCTGGATTTTGTGCCAGTTTCCATTCTTTGTTTGCCCAGTTGAATATAGTGAAGTTGGTGGCCGAGTGTCATTAGGACTCGATTGCGAACCGTCATACTTATTTCAGCCACAAGAATACGAACTTCCCAGCTGTCTAGTCAATATTTGCCAAATGTAAAGAGTTTAACATTTTACGTACTGTCATTTCTAATTATTTCTTTCACGAATTATTATAATAACATAATATGTACAGTATAATGTATAATGTATTGTAAAATATACGTGTAATCAATGCAAGCAATAGTATTTTATTGTCATTTTTAAATTTTACAAGGTTTATGAATTCGTGCTTCATAAAATGTGCTACAGCTGTTATAACATAATATTTCTTGTGCATCTTTTAAACAGTCTTGGACTCAAACCATACCTGACCGTCTATCCGTTTGTTCTACATTCCTTATCTCTATCGGTCTTTAGCAGCGTCATCGGCCCATTTGGTGGATTCTTTGCCTCAGGATTCAAGCGTGCATTTAAAATTAAAGATTTCGGGGACATTATTCCTGGTCACGGTGGTATTTTGGACCGATTTGATTGTCAATTTCTCATGGCCACATTCGTGAATGTGTATATCACAAGTTTCATTCGAACGGCGTCGCCACAAAAATTATTGCAGCAGGTAAAAAAATATTCTATGATATGTCATTAACTTCTTTACTAGCTACCATAATCCATAATCATACTATGAAATGTATTGCTGTAAATTAGGTGCCGTGATGTGAATGAATGAATGAATGTAAAGAATACGCATAATTATCTATAACTATTACGTATAATATACGCCAGATCAAATAATTATCACAGTGAACTAAATCGTTACCACTCTCACTTTCTAGGTACTAACATTAAAACCAGAGCAGCAACTACAACTCTTCAATTCACTTCGGGATAGTCTTACGCAACGTGGTATTCTTCAGCTCGCTCATGGACAACCATAAAACTAGAAAAGGTTGAAACAATGTCACTGTAAACCATTTTCATTATTTTATGTGATTTTCTTCATCTTTAAATTTTCCTGCATTTCTGTTGAAACGTTTGCATATTATATTTTATTAATTTACGTTGTACGTCCATATTTAATAATATGTTGATTGATTCTTATTTTGTTCTTATTTTCGTCATTGCCTCGTAAGTGTGAATGATACTCTTTCTATAATAATTACTATTTCGTCTTTTGGAATTATTACGAAGTTTAAAATTAAAATATTCCCTCGTGAGACTTCAAAAAATCAAAATACACTTACAGGTTGTTAGTCAAAAAACAAAAAGCCGATTCGTATTATAGTATTGCCACTACTGTCACTATTATTAGTTTTGAGGGGGAAAAGCAAGTTGGTGATAATGTAGATAGTTTATAACTAATAAAATAAGTGGTAATCATTTGTCATAAAATACACACTTAATAGATTCTAATTTCTAATCATTAGAGTACACACATCAAAATTACGAGGAAATTTGTTAAAGGGTGACACCTTGTCGTTTCCTTTTTTACCAGTATTTTAGGATTAAAATTTTGTTAGTACAATAATAGCTATTACTAAACAAGGTTCTGAACCCCGTGAGTACACTACGTTGTAGGAGTCATCAATTATGTACGAAATTAGTTTTAAAAACGATAACTGTAGTGATGACCAGTTAGTGATGGTTAGTTATTGTCAGTTAATAGTTTAATGTTCAATTTGGTTAGCTTACATAAACACACTTACATTATTGATTATGATCACAAAACAGTAAGGATTGTTACATTGTTTTGTTTAATACGCTTTTAGTTTTAATAGTTTGGTTGAAATAATGTATTCTTAAAATCTTTGTATTATTTTACTTAAAAAATATCGTTTATTTAGATTTTCATAATCTACTGGTAGTTTTTCTGTGCGATTTGTCCTTTTTTATTCCATCTTTTAAAAATGAATTTAATCAATTTAATATCGTAGCTTTTATTTGCAAACTTTCCACTGTGTTACGTATTCTTAAAAGCTATTATGCATTGCTACGCAAATATTTTTTTTTAAATACCTAATTTTTGTAGATAACATTCTCGCATTTCTTGCATTTTATGCACTATTTGCTATTGATTTTTAAATCATTTAGATGATGCAATATATTATATTATTATATATTGTATATGACACTTCACAACAACACGTGCCATAACGTATGATTTTTTCACCATCATTTATAATAATATTATTAACATTAAATAATATTAACTGATAAATAATGTATTCGATAAGTCTTTTCGTGCATACATGTGAAGTTTGTATAGCAAACTAACTGACAGTTTTTTATTTTCATACTTTTTTTGTTTTTGCAGAGTTATACATGTAAGTATTAGATTAGCTTATTCATAGCTAAATACTGCAATATTGAATATGTTAATACCTTATCTCATTTAAAACTGGATGTTTATGGAAAGTTATGACCCTTCGAGCACGTATTTAAACTATTTTAAACTACTTTTACATCACGGTGTTCGTGTGTTCCATTTAATCCTTTTTTGTGTTAGTAATTCTTTACTTATATTTCGTATGAATATCGGCGAATCAAGCCTTTACAAATCATATGATTTTTATGTATTCTGAGCCTGGGTGTTTCTTTGTTCTATACCTCACCACTTTGATGGCTGAAACGACTAATGATTATCTTGTTTATTATTAATCAATACACAATAGCACTGAGTGCAATAATGGTAATAGTAATAATAATAATAATAGTCCTGTAAAATACAAGAAATCGCTTTGCATTGATTGCAAATGTGAAATTCATATTCATGTTTTCTAATATTATGATACTACATGTATATTCACGACTCTATTATTTAAAACATCTCAAAAAATTGGTAGGAAGTTTACGGGTTAAAAGACCCTCGTAACTCAGACATCGTTAATAATAACTAATAACTATAATATAGTTGTTATCTAGTGCTGAAAATATTATGAGAAAATCGAAAACGGTCGTCCTTATTTATCGTTAACTTTGTGGCGATGTTTATACAAAATGACAATCTGAGGGATTCATAGCTCATAATATAAAAGCATTAAACGTTTTTTGATCTTAGACATTTGTTTTTATGAAAATATACGTACATGAAATACATCAATAATCCTTAGAATATTGTTAAAACCGCTGTTAATGTAATATGTAATAGTAACATGTAATAATATGGTATTAAATTTGAGTTTTAAAAGACCAATTTTGAGTTCAGATAAACAGCATACATTACTAAATGAAAACGGCGATGAACTATTAGGCAGGGGCATTGGGTAGAACAGATTCTCTTCTAGGATTGTGTAGAAAAGGTCAAAAGGGAAAAACGTTTGTTGTTGAACCGCAAAAGAAACTTTGTGCTCCCTTTAAAATAGTTATCATCCTTTTTGAAGTAAAGTGTAGTGTTTACAGGCAAACAAGGTCGGTCTGAAGATCAATGGATTTTTGTTGTTTTATGTTCCTTGTAATATATGTCTATTAAAATGCTTTTACTTGCATTCATAACCGAAATATTTCCTTTATGTACGACACTCTTAAAAACTCGATTAAACCGATAAAAGCTCAGAGATCTCTACTAAAGTTCAAAGTTCTGAGAGTATAATATGGGGCATAGAACGTCAGCATTTTCCTTGTATTTATAGGCTAACGTATTACTTATAATAAGTCTAACAATAAGCAGTTTTTTGGACAAAGACCAATGGTAATGAAAAAGTTAGTTGGTTCTATGTTTATCATTCTAAATTCTACACTATAATTTGTTGATTAAAATTTTATTTTGGTATGTATAAAGCTAAAACTAGAAGTGAACTATCATTATAATATTATGTACATTATCAATTGTTTGGAACGTTAACAAAAAAAACAATGCTTTAATATTTAAAACATAAGTTATGTGATGAATAGAATAAAACTATGTGCATCCATTATTACAGCGTACAGAATACAGAAGATACTTTCGCCCCTGTGATTTTTATCGATGGAAAAGTTAAACACAAAAAGTACCGAATGCGAATGTAAAAAAATTATGAGAATAGTATTTTATGAAACCAATTTTGTAGAATTGCTTAGAGTATTATTTTGATGGCCAAGTGAAATGAAAAGTTTTATAAGATCGGACCATGTTTGAGCATGCATTTAAAAGTACTGTTTCTCGTCTTATTGTAATACAACAGCAACAACAAGTGACTGCACAGAGATGCAAGTCCTTAAGAGTGTAAAATGAGTGCTAACACAAGTGATTTTTAGTATCCACACGCAAGAAAAGTAGATTGCATAAAATCACTCAAAATATAATTTAATACGTACATAAAAGATAATCCCAAATTATAAAACCATATTTTTAAAAAAGTCAACGTTAGTGTAGAATCTAGAATCCTGTACATAAATGATAAAAGTGTCAACTTGCTCCAGATTTTCACAGATTAACAAACTCATTCTGAAAAACCGAAAAAGTGAGCAGTTAGTGTATAATACATATTAGACATATATGGATAATATTATGTATGTGCCTATTTAGGCAACACTGGTGCATCGAAAAAGGTTTAGGAAAGGTTTATGGGAATTTTAAGTGGTGTGCGAATTTTAAGTAAAAAAAAAATTAAAAAAAGTATAATAAATAATAATATATTCTCAGATATTATAAAGTTTGATGGTGTGCAGACCTACTTACTTACTTTTAGCGTTAGGTAAAAAAATACACTTGTGTTAACGATTTAAGGAGTAGGAAAAACGGTAGTAGTAAAATAAATTCGTATTGTTCGAGAGTCTATCTGAAACAGATGGGAACTTGTCTTTGTGTACTGGTTAAAACTAGTTGTAAGATTTAGAGTACTGAACACTACCAATAATGTAATTTAAAAAATAATAATATCTACATTGTAAAACAAAAATGCATGTATGCATGATGAATCTAGATAGACGTTTGGAAAAAATACGAGAGAAAATCTAAATTTAAATGTTATTAGGTTATAATCGTTATGAAACTGCATAATAATTATTGTATTAAGTATTCATACATAGACGAGGAACATGGATAGTAAATATCCATAAATTTTATGGTTATACTTATTCACTTTAGCACTTAAAGAAGGAGTCGTTTAAAATTATGTAATGTTTAATGATAATCAAAATAATTATTATCATGATTGTTTTTATGATTTCTTGTCATTGATGTCAGATGTGTAAGTGTTTTAAATGGCCAGAAATAAAGGGGAAAATGAAAGTAAACGTACTGAAGTGTTTTGCAATAATTATTATAATTTTGTGATTCTGACGTCACTGATAGGAGAATAATGTAGTATCAGTTTACAAGGCATCTTGTCGTTTATTTCTCATTTCTGTGCACCACGGCTGTTTCTACTTCCGGAATCCGGCATTATATTATTTAATATAATGCCAGATTCCAGAAATGGAAAGTGGAAACAGCCTAAAACTAAAGATACAAGTTTTGCAATACCCATTTTTTTAGTTTTAGGTTTTCTGACGTCGTTGCTTAGGACATGACAATTTACAATTTGTGCTTTTAACTTTTGTTTTAACAAATTTACATGACTTTTTCATCATGTTCAAGTGGGAATCCCGCATAATTCGTAAAATTCCAAAAGACCGCAAGAGGTAAAAGAGACGATTGCTTTTCCGCTTGGACCTTTTATGGACTCAATATAAAGGGCAGTAAAACACAAATTTTGTAGCACCTTCAAGTGGAATTTCGGATATGTTGGCTATATATTTTGCCAAGGAGGGAAGAAGAGTAAAATGATTTAATACATTATTACTAGTTTTGAGTCCTCTAATTTGAGTAAGTGGTGAATTATTAGCGCATTTCATGTATTTATATTTTACGTGTACAGTATTTAAGCATTCATTGACACCTCTAATTTTGTTTACAATGTGCAGGTCATAAGTGGACTTTGACAGGGCAGAAAATGGTGCATCTCGTCTTTGAAATATTTTGAAGTGCTTGACTTCATTTCACATTTGAAGTTTAGACAAAATGCCAAAGTAAAATTAATCATCATCAACAAACCGCTTTAAATATCGAATAATATAACAATTATTATTGTTACTCACTTTGCCTTACTTCTTCCTTGTGTGTTTATAAAATAGAAAAACGTCTTTCATTACTCACAATCAGTTGACATACACATGTGCATTAGTTTTTCAGAAGTATCACCACAGCCCGACGACGACGGTGATGACGAGGACGACGATGACGGAAATGCTAAAGTTAAAAGCACTCAGATACAATCTACGAGTCCAGATAATCCTGCTTCAAAATCAATCGCCGAGACACAGCTACCAGTAAAGGAGAATACTATTGACAACAATCCGAATGACAACATAGACAACGCTGGCAACCCTCTTACTGAGGACCATCAAGCTGCTGATAATATCGTTGAACACGCAGATTGTATAAATGGAGTAGAATTAGAATCCCAAAATAATAAAGAAGCCTCCTCATTAGAACCAGATGAAGAAGTAAATACTGGAAGGGGACAGCAGGTTTTTATAGAGTATACGACAGATGATAAGCTTTTCTCTCAGAATCAAAGTGAAAGTGTGATCAGACTGTTATCACCATCGTCTCCGAACGCGAGATCGGACTACAACAGCTTGACTCCAACTTTGCTCGACCAACTCTCTCATCATGGCCTCCATCAGTCGATCTATCAAATTGCTCTTCTACTCGACCAGCTCATGGGTCACTTGAAGGATGTTGCATTCCAAATTGATGGAGTTCAGTCTCTAATCCTTCGCCCGGTGACGACCGGCTTTGCTACAAAAAATGGAGGTGGAACACCGACGGCTTCCGCAAATATCAGGCGAAGAACAGGCATCGGTGCCTCCTCTTCAATACACCATCGCCTCCGTCGTCATGAGAAGAGGGAAGGAGGCCTCGTTTTGGCCAATGCTTGGTACTACATTATAGTTGAACTCCTCGGTCGTCTCCACATTCCCGACTCAAGTCGCAAGAGGACCGCAGCGCATGTAAAAGGGCATCTTCAAAACCTTCTCCAGGACTCTGCAGAGCTCGCTCGCTTCATCTTAAGTATTCAGGAGAGCCTGGAGGAAGGGAAACGAAGATTCGCTCGAGTGATTGCCATAAGTAAGATTCGATTGAGGAGTGAAGTGTGGAAATTTGTTGGGGGCACTGATACCAGTGGATCTGGATCTGGAGCTGGAACTGGTCACCTGAAGGGCCGACGAAAGAAGCCTCCCAAGCTCAAACATTTGTACAATCTCAACATTCCAAGTTGCAACGAAAATCAGACTCACCAACACACCAACACCGGTTGTAACTCGACTTTTGCCCTGGGAAACGGCCAAACTTGTCCAAAAGCGAAAGATCCCGATCACTTTATCTGCTGGAGATTTGAAGATGGTCTTAGTCTACTGGAACGAAAACATCTTGGAGATGAGAAGGCCAAAGACTCAAATTCAAGTTCTAATTCAAGTCCAAGTGGATGTGCTAATATAAGTACAAATGCAAATAAGAGACAAACCAATATTCATTTGGCTCGTCTCAAGTTCCCACAAAGACTCGACGTTTTCGACTGGTGCATCTCAGAAGTCCATGAACTCATTCAGAGCGTCATTTTGCGAATGGAGAGAGCCCGGGACTTTCTCACTCCTTTGGGAGGGCTGTCATCCCTTACTGCCCTGTCCAAACTGTCCAAGGATGTAAATGAGCTGTCAGCTCATCTTGTGCGGAGGAAGAACACCACCCTGTGGCTTCATCATGTCGAGTCCCACGTCATAAATCAACTGGCCAAGACCAACAAGAAGATTGATCAACTCTGCACTCACAACTTGTACAATGTCCAGTTCATCCAGGGCTTTCAAGCCAACTTGGAGAAACTGTTGAAGGGGAGGAAAAGAGCAGTTTTGGGCCAGTTCAAGCGCCATGAAAGAATCAATATTGCTCGGGTGTATGGACAAATTCAGCTAAAGTTCTCAATCCCAATAAAGGAAATGACGACTTTATTTGAAAATAAGAGGTACATATACAACAATTACACGCACTGTTCTATTTTCATACTCATTTTGATGGTTTTTCTTTAATGGGTATTTTATCAGTTTAAGTATACAGTATACAATGAACTTTCCCCCTTTTCCACCAGATCTCTTGTGCCATTTTCCCAATTTGCACCACCTGCTCCCACCAACAAGGAAAAGGTTCAGGAAGAGAATGAGGAGGAGGCCACTATGAAAGTTGAACAAGATTCAGTCCCAGCAGCCTCCAAAACCAATAAAGCTGGCTCTAGGAGCATGACAACAGTTCCAAATCAGTACAATATTAAACCGGCGTAAGATGCTTGTCTATTTTTGCGCAAACTCGTTTAACTATATGATCATTTATATTGAACGTTGAAAAAACTGAGCATTCTATTTTACATTTTACCTTGGTTGATAAAATCTCATCATGAAATTTTCAGGAATTTGGAATACCACTGCCCGCGTTCCGTAGGTAAAATCCGAGACGTCACAACAAACGTTGGCAATCAACCTGCCCAAAGTCAAGAGCGTGAGAGTACAGCTAAAACGGCGACGGCCCCAGGACTCGTTGTTGTCGCGCCCGAACAATTGGCAATGTGTTCAAAATACATAAAATTGTACCATAAAGCCGCAGGAACGGTGTCTGTCCATTTACAAGAGATGGGTAAACAGCTTGATCAAGTAAAAACCAGCCTATTTCTCCCCCTCCTTCAAATGGCGAATGAAAATGAGGGTTGTTACGACCACTTGACGACTTCCACACAGACTGGAGACATTCGTTTGGTCGAACTCACCACGTGGTTTTGGATCATTGCTCGAGCTCTTCAGGGGCTTGACCTGGACAACCACAACGCAGACTTCCTTTTTTCCAACGGTGATGACTGTGATCAACAAAAGGGCGAGGGCTCCTCTTCAAATTCATCCTCACAAAACTGTACTCCTCGCTCCAACAACTCCTCAGAGTTTGATGATGCCTCTTTGAATTTTCAAAATTTCCCCCAGTCTCTACAAGCCCCTCTGACAGCCTCACAAAAGAAGGAGATCCGACGTGACTTGAAGCGCTTTGTGAGGTCTATCCCGGAGCTGTGTAGCCTAATTCGTGGGGTACAGGAGGAATTCTCAAAGATTCAGCAAAAAGTGTACAAGCTGGAGAGCAAATGTACAAATTTCCAAGTCCCCATTTTTAGTCACTGTAGTGGAGCCGCGGGCGCCCCTCATTCTCACTTTCAACCTTGTGACAGAAATAATGATAATAATATTAATAACACTGCTAATTGTACTGCTAAAGAGTCTGCTCCAAAATCAGTCCATTTTAGACTGGACCAACCGGAGAATTTGGCCCGCCACAATTTTTTTCCGGATCAAGTAATACAAGCAACCATGGCCATTGTATTAAACTCTTCTGGAATTTCAATCAACTACAAGGGAGCCACTTTGCCCTTTGAGCAGTGCGGGATGAATGGTCGTTCCCGTCTCCTCCGCTGCTTCCTTCGACGCATGAATGAGCAAGTGCACCGGGCCATTTCCTTGTGTGAACAGATTCTTGGCCGTCTCAAAGGGGAAATCATGGACAGTCAGTTCCAAACTTTGGCTCAACTACTGGAGGACATGATTGGGAACGTCAAGGAGATGAAGAAGAAGAGCATTAGTCTCAACACGATGGACCACTCTGTGGCGAGGACAAGTATGGCCAATGTCCAGCGAGGACTCACGTCCTTTGATATTACCCTGAAATACCTGGTTGAGCAGTCGGTTGGAGTCAAAGAGGAAATTGGCCTTCTCCCTCTGACCTTAAAACTTGTGGTAGATTCGCAGACTTCTGGCTTAATTCGCCTGAGAAAACTTTTCCGTAGATTTCCCTCCTCTTCCTCGGGAATGAACTTCCTAGTTAAAAGGTCAAGCAACAATAAAAAGGGGGCAAGTTCCCTCCAGCAACAACATGAAGCTCTCACTCATGTCAAGGTGATCTTGAGGAACAATGAGGTGAAAACCCGACGACAAATTGAGGAAATTATGGCACACGAGAACACTTTTCCTAACAGTAATAATACAGATAATAATCGTAAAAAAAACAATAATAATACTCCTGCACGAAATAACAATATTACTATTGCTACCAAGAGCTGTGAAGAAAAAACGTGTACGCTTAATACCAGTAAGTCAAGTTCTTACTTGTCCCACTGTCTCATGTTAAAGTCCCATAAAATCCAGGAGCTTGTATCAGGACTTGTCAAATCAGTTGCAGCGGGTCTTTACGTACCCAACGCGGCCTACACATCGGATGAACTTCGAGTGAGTAAAATTAATGCCCTGTCGTCCATGATCTCGAATGGCGTGATGGAGCTAGTTGCTCAAAAGTCCCTACCTTCAATCGCTCCACACAAAGATGCTTTCCTTCAGTGTCTTGAGAATGGAGTGGCTGAAGGAGAAGCCTTTGTGAAGGAAGTTGCTAGCTTGGGGAATGCATTCAAGAAATTTCAGAAAGTTGTTGACCCGCAACTGGAGCAGCTGACTCACTGGTTGGACAAAGGTCGAACTGGAGAAAATATGAACAACAAACCAAATATTTTAAATAATAATAATAATAGCAACAGCTCTTCATACATGTGGAATGCGATTTTGTCAAAACTTGAAGCAGAAAATAACAGCACCGCTAAAAAATACGACCCTAACAATAAAGAACATGATTCAGAATGCATCGTTACGTGGAAAGAAAGAAATAAAGACTTGATATTTCAACCAGTCAAAAACATAAGTGATAAAGATACGAACAATAATGACTTTTCCTTGAATTATGATGCAAATAAGGAAGATGTGGACGCCCTTTCAATATCTTTCTCTGCCCTAAGTGTCATAGAACGCTTCATCATTCTAAAGGACATTCTCTATGAGGTCACCGATCTCCTTCGCTCGTCAACCCGCCAACTGACACAATCTGGCCAGTCTCTAAAAGTAGCACACGCTCTTTTCAAAGAATTCAACTGGTTTCTTCGAGAAAACTTAAAATCAAGTCGAAGCCAAAGTGAAGCGCAGAACCAGGACAGGAATTCATGTGCAGATGAAATTAAACAGATTTGGTTGGAAGTTTTTAAAGTCTCTGTCTGCTTGGAAAACTTTAAGACGACGGGTCAGAAGATGCTGAATGACCTCAAGGCTGCTCAAGACATCTTTAGGCTTAAAATTGGGGGTAAAATTGAAGACATGATCCAGTGGAGCTGTCCCCAAGATGCCGTAGAATGTGACGCCTATTTTCAGTCATTTTCCACAAAATCCAAAGTTTATTCAAAAATTTGTCAACTAAGATCCAGTGTCAAGTCCTCATGGCTCACTCCGGTCAGAGTCACCATTCCAACAGGCATGGACAACTTTAAAGTCAGCAGGGTCAACGACTTGAGTTAAATTCAATCCAACACATGTCCTGACTCTGTGTATATTTTATTATCGCTAGTGTACCCTGGAAAATGCCGTATCATTTATAAGGACTGACGAATAAATGGACGCTAATAAATTTTTTACATTTGAACGCTGTACATAAATTTAGCTGTGTTGACCACACTTGTTTGCATTTTGCATTTAGAGTTCCATGATAGAATGTAGAGCGTAATAGAAATAATTACTTTTTTTGGCTGCCAATCACTCACTGACATTAAACTGAGTTTTTACGCACTCATTTTTGGAATTAAATCAAGTATTTAAACGAGTCCTTTATTCGCAAACAAAAAGTAATACAGTAAAACTGGCGTCACACACACACTCACAGTTGTTTTGTAAATACGCCATATACCTATACAGAACACACAGCACACAGCATAGTATATAGATTACAGATACTAGATGAGCTTTGAGTCCTTGAAAAAAATTACTGAAGCGAGAACATAAAGGATTCCTAAAACTAACGTTCTTTTTCCTGCTTAACATTAAGTTACTCCATTTAAACATTGAGTCCATTTTAATTTAATCTGCGATGCAGTTGGTGTAATAAAAGTAAATAAAAAACGCATTTTAACGATGAACAATCCTCCCCACTCCCTCTCTCTCTCTTTTCAGACA
>JAQIVE010001423.1:0-25126 GCA_034698285.1 Sminthurinus bimaculatus | reverse complement strand
CTGCGACCTTTCCTTATAAATCGTCCCGTTTAATTACATGGATATACATACTGCGGACTCACGCACACACACACACACAGACTAAGCGAATTAGAGTATAGTAATGATATATATGTATTATGCTCCTTTTTTTCAAGTCATTCCATAAATATTATGGAATGACTCACAGAAGGACACACATTTGACAGATAAAAGTGTCAAAACTGTATAAACTGTCTCTTTTGTTCCATTGTTGATTTTCCGTTGGAATGGTCAGTTTATTTTCTCTATTTAGAGGAAGACACATCAACGTGTTTTCATTGTCATTATACTTCGTGATAAATGTCCATAGTCTAGACGTATCTCTAGAAAATTTGAAAAGGAAGTGCAAATATGCTGATATACATACGTACAACTTATAATAAATATTATGATTGTCATTGCTGACCGTTTTTCTTGAACTTTCGGTCTTTAGTCCAAATTGTCAAATAGCCCAAAGCAAATTAATTGTCAATTGTAATATTTAATCCTCTCCTCACCTATTGGAACTGTTGGCTTCCGTATTTGTCTACTGTTTTGACTTGGCCCTTGGATTGAATTGCTACTATATGATATATGATGAATGCCTTTTATTCAGTCGCCTTTACACATTCAAAATTCAACTGACTGTGCCGTGGCCGAAACGATTATTGTAATTTTAATGTATGGTTTTTATTAACAAAACTGAGAGATAGAGAGAGAATGATATAAAATACGGACGATAAGCTTATAAACTATAACTAGACACTAGACACACACTCTTTTTTGACTCTCATCATCCATCCATCCATCCATCCATCTATCTTTTTGTGTAGTACATGTGTCTCATCTTATGTATGGCTTGTAGATCAAGATACATATAATATATTATTATAGAGATAAAATGTAGAGACGAGGCAGATAAAATAACAGCAATATATTATTACCACTGTTATTATTACTATTACTATTATTACGACGCTAAAGCTTCAAGCTTGACTTTTATATGAGGAGGGGAGAGAGAAAAAACAGACAGGGAGAGTGAGAGAGAGAGAGAGAGAGAGACGGAGAAATGTAGATAAATTACCTTTTATGGATTTATTATCATGATTATTATTATTACGATTGTTATTGGGGAAGGAAACGAAGCTGGAAGATGGCACTTAATAGTGGGCTATTAAATTTTATATGTTAGTTGTCGGTTGTCGGTGTATGTACCTGACGATGAAGACGGCCTGCGATCGAATCAAATCGAAGAGCGTATAGAGTCCACAACCAGATACATATATTAAGCATATAAGTACTTCTATGAAACTGGACTGAAGACTGAATTTAACGTTGCAGAGTTGAGAGTTGAAACCCTCAAGATTGGAAAACCTCAGTCATGATACATATACATAAAAATACACTGGACTGCACTATACATTACATTGCACGCGCCTGTTGGCGTATTTATTTATATTATGTAGCTCATATTTTTCACATAGCCTCAAAGCTCACAGTTAATATGCACCAGCAATAATAATAATAATAATAGTTCTTCTGCCTCTACATAATTTCCCTGCAATGTTACATTTTACCTCTTTCCAGTAAAGTTTTCACAACATTATATTGTTATTACTGTGTGGTTCAGAGTGGTGTTCAATATCTTTGGGTTGGTGCTATTGCTATTGCTATGGTGCTGATTATACTTTGCGATAGGTTAATCGTCAAGTGTACAGTGTACAATCAGAATGTAGTTGAGGGGCGAGTTATGGCGACGATTACGATCGTTGTGTATGTATATTACTATTATTACTATTATGCATAGTATTACTATGTATTATGTAATCTATACCTTGGATTCTTGGTGTAGACTATATAAAACCTCACATCTGACATCTTTTCCCATATAAAATGTTTATATATATGCAGATAAATATTAGTGTTTAAAGTTTAAATCGTCTCCACAGATCTGCCTCAATTTTATTAATACCTCTAGATATTAAAATTGCAACGGCAGAAAACCATGCACCATAAGTACTTAACTTTACTTATGTAACTAATACTTTTGTCTGCGTTTTGTACACATTTTGTATTTTGTACATATATACAGGCCGTAAAACGAAGGAAATGCATTTGTTTCATGTTGTACATCTTTTGACGATGTCAATATAATTTAGGAATGACGAATCTCGTCAGTTTATCTTTTTGATTCTTATTCGATAAAAGAAATGCTCCACTTTATGTGTAACAATATATTTTGTTTTAGAAGGAAAGGGGTGAAGCATTTTATTTTATTATAGCTCATGCATGTATGTATATTGTATATGTGTGTGTAAAATGCAATGGTTTGCAGTGGATTAGTTGAAGGGGAGTATTTGGACTTTGTTCTTGAATTTTAGTGTTTAGAGTTTAGAGTCATTTAACTATAATATATCTGTATTAATGTTTCTGTGTAAGTTCCTTGTTTCAGCATTAACATTAAATCTCGGTGTAAATCTCCAATCTCAGCATTATATTATGGTGCAATAAATTGGATAAAAAGAAAGAGAGAGAGAGAGATAGCGCGAGAGAGATTGACGATGGGGAAAAAATTTATGTCTTTATTACGTGGTCATATAAATTTAGATTACAATTTATCATAGATGATTGAGGTGAAAAATGAAATTGTAAACAAAGGCAAAGTGCACACCATCAAACTGCTGCAAAGTGCAGTGCAATAATATTATATAGATATGCAACGGGATAATAAAACTCTTTTACCTTTCGCCGAATCAACATTACGGAAGTTTACCATTAAGCTCTTTTTATTGGAAACTTTGTTCAACCTGCCCAACCACAGTAATACTTACCTACATGGATAGTTTAAATGGATGGATCATTGCTGTGGCTTTTATTTAAGCTTTTGATATTTAGAATATTAAACTCCTTTGTGATAACTTGACAATGATCAGTTCAGTTGTTTGCCTGTTCAATCAAATTTCCCGACTTTTTCTTATAAAACATTTAATCTTATCTATACGGACTTTCTTTGAAAAGGTGACAAAACTATCCCAAATGACGGTACGAGTTAGAAGTTTTATATATAATGCACAAGGAGTTTGCCCGTCATATTATTTATAGTTGTGGCAGAATAATAATAATAATATGAGAGCTGACTAATAAAAGGTGAGAGGTTTTGGCAGTGATTGCCCATATCCAGATCGAATATCCAGGATGCAGAAAATGAGCAAGTAGGTATAAGATGAAGAACATCAACAATCGGCATCATTATCATTATTTACAGACTTATAATGCATACAAGTATAAACGTTCGTAGTTCATAGAAGTTGAAACTTGAGAAAGTTCCATCGTATAAGTATGAAGTAACTTGCGTAAATACACATGCAATGTAATATATGTATTTTTTCGGGGAAAATGGTTGCTTATCATGGCATCATAATACATGTGAAATGTGAATATAATATCAGACATTTATATACAATATACATGTATGTGTTTGTAGGTACGTGTTTTATACAAGGCAATATGACGTGATAAAACTCCAATGAATGTTACCTAATACTGTAATTACCCTCACTTTTGAGTCCCACGTTACGGATTGTTAAGGTTTATTGTTATTACCATTTTCCATACTATTATATCATCTCACATCATGTCATATAGGCATATTATATCATATCGTACTATCAGTAATCAGTATAGCTTTTACTTCTATATTATTCCATAGTTGATAGTACATTCTCTCTTGATCTTTCCTTGTGTGTATGTACTTATATATTTCCTTCTGCTCATTTCTCATTTAGCATTTATGTACATTATCTTTCATCTAATACGCCTATTATTTTTTCAAAAATTTATATTACTACTCCTATTATTACTATTATTATGCCAACCATCCTTAATAATACAACTTTATTCAACTTCCATCTTCAATCTTGCGCCTTATTCCGAGGTCCGAGGTTATAGAGCTAGCTGCTACTTAACTATATTATATATATTCCTTTATCTATAGGCTGTTGCTGCTTGCTTGCTGCTGTTTTGTTTGATTCAGTGTTCAATGTTCAATGAGAGGAGTTCGCCTATTCATTAGAAAGGGACATTAAACACTTTAGCCGTACAATTTATGATGATCAAGAGTCATACTAATAATAATAATATGAAATGTGAAAATCCATTCAAAGTGTGATTAAACAGTAGACTTCCTTTATTTCTTCATTTTCCGTCGCACCGCGTTCTCAATTCTCCAATTATGTAAGTAAGTACAATAATATTATACATATATACATTATACATGCATAGCTGAACAATTACTTGTGATTTCTGCACGCTGACTTTTGGTTTCTGGTCTGGTTCTGCGGTGTAATATTTATATGGGTAATTTTCTCCGCTCTTTAATATTCTTGTAGTTTGTTGTTATTCGACCGCCAGTTGAACAATATACATAATACATACCGTGTATATCTTATTTTGTGTTCTGTGTATATATATAATAGCCTTTATGGGGCCGGTTTTATTGTGTGTATTATTTATGTGCATAATTAGCAATTAAAACCACAATGCAATTAACAGTGTTATAATAATTATGATGATTTTTCTTGGAATGTACCCGTATATAAAAATCTGATAAGTGTCAAATTTTTTGCAATAGTAGATGCAGCGATACTAAAATTTTTATACGTAATATAAAAAAGGGTAGAAAAATTCAGGGATACTCTAATTAAACGAATTGCTTAAAACTTTCAGGAACAAGTTGAAATTTTCTCGTTGATGTACAAAAATAAAAAATGAGACACCGGAGCCTCAGATGCAGCAACTACCATGAAATCGTCGTAATGGCAACGGTACTCCAGCTAATTCAAATGCTTCAACACAATACATCATGTAAAATTGATACAAATACTCGTGAATTACTGTGGAAACCCCTTGAAAGATCCAAAGTACAATTTTCTAGGCATGTAGGTATCTGGAGTAAAATAAAAACTGCATGATGGAACTGCGAGATTTGAATGGAGATTTTATTGTATTTTCCTTTTTCCTCCGGCTTGAGATCGGATAGGAATTAAAACATACAAACATACATATATACATACATAAAAGACGGATTAGCATTACAGCTTAACATCATCCTTAGCATTAACATTGTCAACAGCATTATTTAAAGTGAGGGAGAATCAGAGACAGAGATGCATCGCAGAAAAAAGTGCCGGAGAATAAAGTAAAGAATAAAGCACTCAAGAGCTCAAATCTCAAAATCGTCAATGTCCCAACTTGAACATAATCCAATCCAATGCAATCCAATGGAATTGGAATGGAAATTGGAAACCACGTGTAAAACGGAAAATGGAGTAGACCAAAAACCAACACCCAAAAATACGATGACATGACGATATGTAATTCTCTCATTTGGCAAGAGAGAGACCCAGTCCTTAGACGCCGCTCCACTTTCCGCATTATTATCTACATACAGCTTGAGACCAGCGCTGATTGTGATGGTGAATGCTGAGCTTTTGAGAGTAGTTAGATCCGATCAGATTCGAGTGACTATCATCCTCTACTCATTCATTCATTCATTCATTTGTATTTGACCAGAGCAGCGTAGATATTAGTATTAGTGGATGTATTCCTATTAGCTGAAGAGAGACAGACAGGCAGGCAGATAGACAGAGAAAGACACATTCATCCCGACAAATACAAATAGAGAAAAATACAGACCAGCGCCCTCATAATTCCGCATTCAATCTTTAAACAAGGAAAAGCAGGAGAGACGAGAAAAAAGGGGAAGAAACAGAAACAGAAACAGAGGCAAACAACCCGTCCCTTGTCCTCAACTCAACTCAACTAAACTCAGCTCAGCTCAACTCAACTCCACATCCTTATCTAATTGCTCAAGCATGCAAACCCATCAACTGTGCTGTACATTGTACACTGTACACTGTTTAGCATCATCGGAGGAGAACCCTTTGATGTAATCGAGGAGAACCTCTGTCACATATAATACAATACAATGCATATCACATAGCTAATATAATAAACTACAAGTATCAGTAGTGTAGTGCTTGCTTGTTTTCAGTTCACTGCCAGTGTCAGCACCGACCATGTCATATCATACCTTACCATACCATACAATACCAGGCCATACCACACCAGACCATGGCAAATAAAGTAAAAAATGAGACCGGGGAAACACTTAAACACGTCTGGATAATGGAGTGAAACCTGCGTGAACTTTTCCACCAGCAACCAACCAGACTCGTATAAGGACCCAAAAGAACCAACACACCATTTTTTACCAAGTTTTACAAATATGTCTGTCTAGTTATCCCGAACCAAGTGTATGTGTACATATGTATGTATGGAAAATAAAGTACAGTATTACGTATTTTTGCTACAGTTTACAGGTTCGTTGTTCCTCTTCCTGTTCTCCTTCTTGTTTCATGTTCCATGTTCCCGGATCTATTGGATCAACTCATGTTTCCCTATGGAAAAAGCAGCAGGAGGTTTTTTTATGTGCATACATATAATATCACGTATTAGAGATAGATATTATTATTATTTGTATTATGTTGAGTGTTCAAGTCCCCCCCTTTTTTCCTGGTTCTACCGACTATAAATTACAGAATATAAAGCTTACATACAATTGGAAGATTGAAGTCGGTGGACGTGTGATTAGGAGATATGTAATATCGGATTTAGCTCTCTGACAGTGTAAATAAATAATAATATATTTACACAGTAGTATGGTACATGGTACATACATCATACCATATTATTATTCAACTTTCAAAAGTGGACTGTAAATCTGTCAAGTGAGCCCCAAAGTGTACAGTGTACATACATATGCATAAATATCTGTACCTCCATCTTTTCCTACGGTATCGTATTCGCATTCGTCACTATGTATACTACCTAGATGATAAATTTAAATTTACATAATGAACCTTCAGGCTGGAGCTCGTCTACAGCTAGTTTCTATGTATGTATGTATGTAGACTGTGTAGACGTCCTGGCGAAAATCAAAATCAAATAAATGCACAACTGGGGAAACTTTATGTATGTATGTATGTAGGTATATATTCTGTAAATATATTGTGGACTCCATGGGAGAGTAACTTGCTTGGTCTAAACTCCAAGTTTTGAGTTGGAAATCAGATTAGATGAGACACATTGACGGGAGATCACACAATCCAGTTGGGATCGTGATGAGTAAGTGACTGAGCTAAATAGTGAATGAATGAATGGCGAAATAAATGACTGACTGAGCGAGTTAGTTAGGGAATGATATAATTGATAATAAGCTTCACTTTACTCATTTCCCAGTGTTTCCCCCTTGTTTGCAGTTTTCAGTTTCCAGTCAAGCCAAGATGCAGAGATAAACTGCTCTGGTTTGTGTGAACTTTTGAGTACAAACTGAAATTACTATACAAAAGATGTCGATCTAAAGTTTTTCGTGTTTTTCTCACAATTTTTTAAACCAAAACGGATTATTTCAGTATTTTTTACTTTTTGAACACTTCGTACTAGTTATTTTAATTTTAAATTTTTAGACTTTCGTGTCCATTCTAAACGTCCGATTTAGTTGCTATCTAGTTACTTGACTTGAACTTACTATAGTCAACGTTTTTCCCTTTATCTTTATTAGCTATCCTTTATGGACCCCGTGACGTTATTTTCTGAGAAAAGTCTAATTAAAATTAATGTCCACTTGAAATAGTCGAATCATAGGATTAATTCTGACTTTTTGATACATACATTATACATTATATTATGCATAAGTACATTTGCTTCAAACTTTTGGCGTTGGGTTTTACTTTTGCTTGCCTTGATCCTTGATATAATCAGAGTTTTAAGTTTTATGTAATTTATTTATTATCTGTGTACAACCACAAAGTCAGTGATCAGTCAAGTGATGCGCATTTAATGATGTTTAAGATGAAACATTGTTGTTGTTGTCTACGAATCGCATTTTTATACATTATATAATCTATATACTTTTTTTAACTACCATACATAGTAACTAGATACATGAATAAAGGATGCATGAAATAAAACGTGAATAAAGTTATCATATAAAAGGAAGCCGCGGTGCTGGGGATGATGATGATTCAACATTTAAACAAATATTATAAAAATCGTAAAAATATTAAACTTGTCCACTCTGCACTTATTATATTATATTATTAGTTATTATACAACTCCAAAAGTTATATAAAAGTATGTACCATGTACCTATCTCTAACCTATGATATTATTTGTAATAAAATGTTCAAATGAATGTAAATCTGCATTAAATCAGCAATAAATTATGTTTTTAAACATTCAAAGTCCCCATTTATTTACTCTTTATATATTTTTACGTCTCTTTCTCATCCACTCTGTGCTCTGTTGTGCATATGTACATGCACCGTAGTTAGTCTCAGTTTAATGATAAGAAAATAGGGGAAAATTCTACTTTTCATTCATGTTTAGAGTTTAGACACTGTGTGTATACTGTATACTGTGCAACTAAAATGTACATTGTACATAGTATGCGTCTATATAACTCGGCGTTCTCTGTGCATTAAGTTTTATCCCTCTTCCTGATCCTGATTGCTGACAGCGGGTACTTAAAAGGATTACCATTTGCATTTTTTCCCAGTTGACGCTCTCCTTGTTTCGCCTCATTCTAATCATCCGATTTCCAAATTCCGGTGAAGCAAAACTATATACATGTGTATTATACTAGTAGTAAAGAAGTGCAGTAACTATCTGTAATCTGTATGTGTATTGTATATTGTACGATAGTGTTATAGACACAAGTATTAAGTTTGTATATACACAGACTATCATTAATTGTACCTTTATACAATATAGAAGAGCAAGGGAATCTGAAAAAACTAGGAAGAGATTTCCTCTACAGACAAAAGTCCTGTAGATTATTGTGCATATATTTTTACAGCTTGTAAATTTTATGATTATACGGCCGGCGAGGACTTGAGATTAGAAGGCTTAGCGAGGAATTAGAGTAGAATTAAAGTGACAGGCGAAAGAACTGAATAAACATCAACACATACACTGTTATTGTACATATTTTGTCTTTTGTACATCTGTATAGCATACATAAAATGTACATACATGGATATAGAGTCGGGAGCTCGTTGATATAGTTGAAAGAGGAAAAAACTATACACATTTCAGAGGTAATTAAAATCCTCATCATGTAGCAATCCAGTCCAATGCAATTCCATCCAAACCAATCCAGTCCAAATGCCAAATGGACGGAGGGCCAGCGAGTAAATAAAAGTGTCAGCCGAGAGAAAAGAAAAGGAGCATAAAAACTCGGATTCAAAGGTATAAATTTCCCAGAGCACATGTAAATATGCAGTATGTATCAATGTGTCAAGCTCACCTTTTGTACAATATAATGCAAATACAATCAGGATGATTGCACTCCCTTTTTCCTCTGTTTTTTCTCCGTGTCATAGATATTTGTACACAGATATTAAATGCATAGCCAATGTCATATTACATATGTGTGTCTAGTACGATGCATATTCAACTTTGTTGGGTAAAATGAAGCAAAATATAAAATAAAAGCCATCGCCATAAAATAAACAGAGAGACGACTGTTTCTATAGAGTAAAACACGAGTACGAGTACATACTACATACATGGAAAGATTAGAGGAAAATGTGATCTGTCGTCCATTTCCCATTTTCAACGCATCGCATTGTCCAAAATCTCTAAAAGCCATAAAAGGATTAATGATCAAAGTGAGAGAGCCGCTGCCGCCGCCGACAATCTCTTGAGCTCTGTCGCTTCTTGAACTTCTTCTTTATAGATACTCTTCTTCTTGTTCTTCTTCTATGTATATATCCGTTGTGTCATTTCTAACCTTGTTGTCTTTTTTACAAGCTCTGATTTTCAGGATCGGATTTGAATTTTCCAAGTTGAAAAGCTGATGTACGCTGTACAGTGCATCTTATTAAAATATTACAAGGATATGACGTTGAGGATGATGATGGTGACGGTGATGATCTCTGATCTGTCTGTCATGTCACTTAATGCCATCTTTGTCGGCATACATACATATAAGTTGGAGCTAAGGCTGTATATATAGGAATTAAGACCAGGAGTACTTTTTTCATAAAAGATCCTTTTCTTCTTCTCCTTTGACTTCTTTATCTTTGAAAAAAGAAATGAAAAGCGTGTCATTTAAAATTCTAATTATGTACATAGGTATATTATAGATTATAGATTATGTATATTATAGTCTCTCGTCGTCGTAAATCTGGTTCACATCACTCATCGCTCGTTGGGGGAGTTTAGCGCTGGAGCAGTGGATGACTATCATGTACATACTTATTTAGTTATAGGACAGGATAGTTGTAATGTATACCATATAATATAATATAATCTTTTCAATGGGTTATTATGGACATGATTACAGATTATGATAATGTAGTTCATTAATGACTCGGCCTAATCCCAACATGAACTGAACATCAATGAGCATCAGCCGCCGAGTCGTCTCCTCACCTATGTATAATGCATATGTATACATAGGTTGACTGTTCAGCTCAACTGTCATTAGTATATATATTTTTGCCTTAGCCGTTTGTGAATGAATGAATGAATAAATAAATAAATGAGCGGGCGAAGAGAAAAGGAGATCGTCGGCCTTTCTCTACAGTTTTTACAGTCTAATATACGTGTTGTATAAGGTATCTGTATATTCTACATACTTTTTGCCACAGTGTAAAAACTGTACGAATACTAAGCATGCATACATACAACATATAATACTGATAGCTTTCGGTAAATGTGACAATGCTAATCATAACAATGTAAAATCCTCATAAGTCATAATCAAAAGCGCTCCTTGTTTCACTATTCACCCTGCATCCACTGTTCACACAAGCTCAATCCGCTCATTATTGTTGTCATTGTATGCGGATACACTGACTTTGTCGCTGTCATCCGAATTCTAGGGATAATATAATATTGTCGTTGTAAACAAAAGTACAATACATACACAATACACATATCAAATATATTATAAAGAAGCGACATATATCACACATAAATCCGGATATTTTAAACACGACACATAAGTAAAGTAACACAATACAAACCGTGCGGACAGAGTAATCCCGTCATGACGAAGGATCTCTGCAAAGTTTGTATTATATTGCTGGATTTTCTTCGTCTACTTATACAATACATATTATACACGTACATATTCCATAAGACTCGATTTGTTAGCCTTTATTCCCGTGTCTTTTTCATACAGCCGAGGCTGACTAATCGTCTGTACTTACATTATATACTGTAAACACTGAGTCTGATGCATCCCTGACATAATGTGTAGGGAAAAGGCGTTATACTACTTAAAACATGGTTATTTATTGCTCATTTTACGCTGGTGATACAAATTTCAGGGAAAATTCACGCATCAAGAGTATCGTAAAATATTTTGGCCCATCGTTCAAGGGAATAAATAAAAACTTCAAAAACGCTGCATGTTCAGAGTTCAGAAGCTGTAAATGAAAATTCGCAAACGAGAAATTTCTTCCCTGACACTTCAACGACCCGAAAAACGAAGAAAACTGGCGAAAGACTCATGGGCTTCAATCTTACCCTGGCTTCTAAATGATTTCTATGCTTGATTTTTTATTATAATATCAATTTCAACACTCGTGAGTCATAACACTATAAACTACAACTAACTACAATGCATTGCGATAAACTATTAAATACCTATATTATGAGTGTTATAAAGCGGCACTAAAACATACATTCTACATAATGTATAGATACAGCTGAAATCTGATACAGTTTCTTATGGGAAATGCAGATATCATGAGAAATCATATACAGGCAGTTAAAGTCGTCTTTTGTATATATGTAGCTAGTTTCGGCCTAACGAGATTTGAACCCCTCACCAGCCAAAATTCAAAACCAATCCAAGATTATGACTCGGACCGATATGCGAACAGAACGTTGGAATGATTATTATGGATTATGGCGAGCGGGTAAATTTAACAAGCTCGGTTTTGGAATAATAATATCCGAATCAACAGTGATTATTGTTGTGTGAGATGGGGATGAGGAGAAGCTTTAGAAAATTACGCCATGTTTAAAATACACTTTACGAAGTATTATTCATTTGAAATGTTATAAACAGTCCTCATTGTAAAATACATATTATATAGAAAATACAAACATGTAAACTTCAAAACGTGAAGAAAATGAAACGGTTTATGTATAATGGAGAAAGCAGAAAAACAGAGAAGCTCAGAACTCAGAATGCATTTAGGTACTTACTACCTACATATACGCAAATATGAATCACCAGCAACGGAATGGACATGGACTGAGCTGAGGAAGAATTGCACTGCGTGTTTTGTATATTTGCATACGGTAAGTACGGTCGTAAGCAGCCGGTTAATACCTACTTTATGCGTATGATATGTAATGGGGCAAAAGAATTTAAGCCGTGTTAAACTCCCTGAAAGCAGAGGCATAAGTGCATAATCATAATCATAGTCATAATAATAATAATATCGTTTATAATAGGACGACGATATGATATGTATAATGTATACACAGTAAAGCAGAACTCTGGCTCATAAAGTATCTATATGTACATACATACATAAAGCACGGCGCAGACCGAGTAAAGTGTGTATTTAGGTACAATATTATGTTGTATTATCCACAATCCACACACAAAGTATTATTATTAGAGGAGAGCGAACAACTTACACTCCAATCGACAGCCCAGGCTTTCCTCTTGGTTCTTGGTCGAAGCCTGTGCTCGTACAAGCATACAAGCATACCTACGTAGTACATAATACTTGTACTTGTTAATGCTTCTTGTTTGACTTGGCTCGGCCTGGCTTGGCCGGGCTTTAATGTTTAATGTTGCCGTATAGATAAGAGAGGGGCGATATTACGATAGTCATCACCCTCTCTCTCGCTGTCCGATTGTTCTCTCGTTTTCGATGCCGTAAAGCTCTAGCTTTGGTCTGGTAAGTATGAGGTCTGCCTTTGCTTTGCCCTGGACCTTGTTGGTTGTTGGTCGTTGGTCGTTTGTTGGCTGGTCGTGATTATTTGCGAAAATCTGCCATTATTTTAGTGTGTCCCATTAAGATTGAGATTTTAATTTATGACGAGGGCCGAAAAGGGGAGGAAGCGACGCTCATTTAATCATTTTCATTTTATTACCAATATATTTTATCTGGATGTGTTGTGTATGGAATGGACCCACATAAAATATGTTGGAATTATGACGCGAATTATATAAGGCGTGCATGCATCGCCCATAATAAGTATCTACTCTACATGCATAAGTATGCAATATTCAATCTTTCCCCTCTTCTAGGTTCACATAATAGCCTGTAGTATACATACTTGGGTTGATATAGTATACATAAAGTGCTGGTGTTAGAGAGGTTTGAAATCAATTTTACGTTTTACCTTTTGGGATTTTCAAAATTTTACACTTGCTTTTTTAAAGAACCAACTGGAGTAGATGCAGCTGAACTTTTTTACATTTCGATCCTTTTAATTCGGTTTTTGAACATTGAAGGAGATTCAAGTTAAATACTGTATTGAAAGCTTGTTCCAAAACATTTGAACTAGAACTTTCTTTTCCTTGCTTTCCCCAGAAATTTGGAAATTTGTGATACAAAATAAGTTTTTTACCTGGATACTGTTGAAGGTTTAAGAGGGAGAGAGAGAGAGAGAGATCCAAAAGCAGCAGGAGAAAGTGAATGTAAAGAATAAATCAAAATCATTTTTGACTTTAGTGTTCAAGAATGTCAAACCTCAGTAATACTAATAGTTGTATGAGGGAGCAAACGATCAGTAATCTGGTGTTTAATCGTAATCTCCGAGTCTCGGCCCAAGTCACAATCCCAGTCGCAGTCACAGCCAAACCATAGCCACAGCCCTACCATAACAATGACGAAGCCTGCATAGTAGTGCATAGTCAACCTCACACAAACAACCTTTACACTCTACACTCTACACCATATTCACTGTTTAGAGTCACTAAATATCCTTTTTCGACATTATTAAACACAAAAAGTACTAAACATATTTGTTATCCTGTTGGCAGTGCAACACGGTCGGTAGATTCAAAGAGCAACTTGATTCACGTCTGATTTAACTACACTGTCCAAAAGACTTCAATCTGCTGTATATACCTAATATATAAGTTCAAATTTCCTACCCTGCTCAAAACTTTAAAACAGTCAAAGGAAACTGCAAACGAACCTTTTAAACATTTTATATTCTTTTTACAGCAAAATTAAACTTTATACTCAACCGCAGTTTTCTGATCATTTTCTTGTTCCTTTTCCACACACACACACACATTATCGCGTAAGTTTTTATACATATGAAGGAGAACCTTTTTCTGTACTGCCGTTGTCATGGAACCCAACCCTCGACTCTTACATATAACTTCAGCAAATTGACCGTCTGATCTTTGAATTGGGATTGAAAAAACATGCAACTCATTTGTCTCCTGTTCCACATTCCGAATTTCATATGTTTCTTATTTCCCGTTCCGTTTTCGGTGAGTGAGACAGTTTGAAACGTCAAAAAACGTCGGCATTTTGTCCAACATTAGAAAAGAGAGGCAAAGCCCATAACATAACAAAATATATTATATCATACGATTATAAGATATCTGTATTTACGTAGAAAACACCATGATTTAAATGTGTGCATGTGCATCCTGCATTTGTAAGCAGTACGCACAATATTGTGCATATTACTATTAAATGATATGCCCTGGATCTGGATCTGGATTTGAATGTGGATTTACATTCAAATTCAAGTCCACGTCTAAATTCTATGCAAACATTAAAATGAACAATGTGCCTGTTTTCCATTTCATTCCCCGGTCGTAATTTGTATATCTATCTATCCTCTACTACTTGTACCCTTGACACTTTGTCCAGAATGGAGAATGGAGAACCCGGCCCTCTGACCATAATATAGCACACACACATATAAGTACAACGTATAACACATACATCATTATATATCCTCTGTATCATGTGTAACAATGGTGATGATAATACTAATAATGTGTTGGATCAGAGTTATATATTATCCTGCGAAGTACATTTGTATATTTTACATTGTGAGTCAGCAGTATACGTACATAGTCACATGCATACAGCATACACAACACGGGGAAATAATAAGAGAGGAAGCTACAAATTGATGGCAGGACTTTAATGTGAGCTATTTATCAAGTGAGAGACAATTTCATAATTTATTGATTCTTACGCAAATAGGAACTGGAATCATATCATAACTATTAATAATAATAATATTGTGTATGTGTGTGTCTGTTTCTGTGTGCTACAAAGGAAAATGAAAACGACAATGACAACGACACACATGTCGCACAATATTTCAAACGGCGTATTATCGCCTGTGTACATACATACACTGGTATCCTCTATTTTATGTAATAATATGCATGTATTATGTATGTATGTATGTACTGATGTAGGTTTATCGAATATGTAAATTGTGCCCTGCTTTCCATATTCCTTATGGCCCCTGTACAAAGTACAATGTACAAGGGGCAAGTACACGTTCGTTTATTGATACATATACATACATATTACATGCACATAAAACTTGTTCTCGTTCGTTAGCCGTGTATGTATTATGTATTGGTGAACACACAGGGACCAAATGCAACTGCACATATTGGAAAGGTCACTTGATTTATTAATAGAGTTTCAATTCAAGCTCAAACTCAAACTCTAGTTAGTTTCACGACTCAACTACCAACAACACTAGTATACATACATACATAATAATGATACAGCGTATGAATGTGTACTGTGTGGATACACATTTAATATTTGAATGTACGATATGATACACACATGACAAAAGTAATGGGGAATATTAATATTATGTTAAGGTTTTATGTCGAATTTTGAATTGAATTGAACTGGATTGACTGGAATTGAATTGGATTGAATTGAATGTTCAAGTCAGGTCGAATGTATAAAGATAGACGTAATAATTTACGATTAATATTGTGTACAATACATATCGTGTTTTTATTTTGCGGAACAACAACAACGAGTTGTATACGAGTGAAATATGAAATAGTGGTGAAAAGTTTAAGACAAGTGCAGCTGCTATACTGTGTATTGAAGAAAGTACATATAAAGTATAAAATTTGCGTAAGTACCTACGTATTTGAAAGTTGAAGAAAGTTCTATTCATACAGGTACTTATAAATATTTTCTCTATACATCAAAGTACAAGGTACGCAGCTCGAGCTTTTCAAACCTTCGATTTTTCCTATTAAATCGATGATTGAACTCGTTAAAAGTAAGCGTAGATATGTACATTTTACATACATATAGTAGAAAAGAGGCAGAATAAAAAGAAGTATGGAATTCATAACTTCATAATTCATAATGTATTTATATGTACTTGGTTTTATACGTTTATATTTAGAAAGAGCGCGTTTTTGACAATTCAACCATTGGAAAATTTTAAATAAACCTTTGAATTGAACTGACATTGTATAGTATAGTATTTTATGCAATTCATTGATTTGGCCTGACATTGTCATCGTAAATTAAAGTTGTCTCAGACTAAAATCTAAAAAATAATTTGTACAGCATACGTGAAACATGAACGAAAACATGCGCCCCGATATCGATAATTAATAGAATTTTGAGTCAAGTCAATGGAGAAATTCAAGAGTTGACCCTCAACCTCTTAAATTGCAGTATTAGGGAGCTTTGACTTTACCTTCTAACGAACAAACCTTCAACCGTCAGGTTTCTTAAAATTCATGGATAACTCCCGATCAGAATAAAATGCAGAAAATCCCGAAATCAGAGTCAGTTCAAAGCAACAATATGTAATTGCAAAACCTCCCAATCAATCACACTGTATTTTGATACAAAAAGTGTGCTGTCAGCACAAAATTTCTTAATTTTCTCCCCAATCCTTCCATACATATAAATGATATATATACATAAGAATTGAATTTTTCATCCTTTCTAGATGATTTTATACATATCAAAGTTTCATTTGAGCTCTCTCTCTCTCTCTCTCCTCCATCCATAAATATGTGAAAAATATCTGTACGTATCAATTGGATCTGGGATGACACATCAGCATGATGGATGGATTGAGCCGTCAGGACAACGACAACAACAACGGCGACGACGTCGTCGTCGTCGTTGTACAAAATACAAAATGTGGCCAGCCAGATTAAAAATTGTCAACTCCTGTATAGTTCAACTTTAGCTTCCGCCTCAACGTTACACCAACCATATGCATACATTATACATACTAAATACATATACACCAGATCATGGCACAAAGCATACAAAGTGGCTGTGGATTGTTGGTTGACAGGAGAGAAAAATTATGGACAAAAACTGTCGTAAATTTTCATCACTTGCCATATCCACATCATTCATCCACCCACCCAACCAAAAGTAACCAAAAGACAGTGACAGTATTAAAAACTATGAGGATATAAAATACAAAAAACACTCAGGAAGAGAAAACAAAGGGAAAGCCCAACGCAAAAGCCAAAGCCAAGCCAACATCCAGGAGAGAGAGAGAGAGAGATTACACATGACAAGTGTGATGATTTCTATACCTATGGATGTGACTGTGGACTTTGGGGGTTGTACACAATGTATACACACTACACTTACACATACACATACTCCCATAATACATAATATATTTTGGAGACTTGACATCTGAGGAACTGACATGACAGTGTCCACATGTCCTCCATCCATAGAAAAGATCGGACGTTCGTGGCAATGACTCAATGGCGATTATCATCATCATTATCATTATCATGACGAGCACAACCATAGACCATAAACTATAAACTATGTACGAATACGAATGTTGTTGTTATTATTATTATTAGGCGTAGAATGTAGAATCCACGATGGAGCAACAGTAGAAAATATAAAATATACAGCCCATCGATAAAAGTGATGACAGAGTCCACATAGAGTTAATGGAGGAATAACCGCAGAAAGTATCAGCATCAACATCAACTCTTCAGCTTTTCACTGGGAACACTACTGTACAGTATGCTGCTGCACATCAAGTACTGTATAATAGTAGATACTAATACTACATACTACATACATATAGTCCAGGAGCCGAGCCGTCTGTGCAATAAATTACTGTTTCATTCGATCCTTGTCAAGCCATCTCCCACTCTGCAATCTATCATATCATTTTCTCTTTCTCTCTCTCTCGCTCTTTCGCTCATCCTCTGCACTGGGTTCTGTATGTATGTATGTGTGAATGTAGGCAGAGACAGAAACAGCCAAACTTTTACCATGGCAGACACATATGCAACTTTTTCCTCGTATTCGTATTCCTATTCCTATTCCAATTCATATTCCCAACTATGCTGCTTATTCCTATCCTATTCGTCCTCCCATCTAATAACTCACTCGAGAATAACTATCTGTACATTATGCATTATGTAGTGTGTGCATACTGCATACATCCTTCATATTTCATTTTCATCTCTCCATCGCCATCCTTCATACTTTATTTCTTTACTTTCTTCGTCCCTCTGCTTTTCTTCTGTATGCATGTATGTACATGTAAAACTATCTACAGTTACACGCAGCAGTTGAGTATTAGTGCCTGTACAGATAAAAGTTAGGTATACAGTGGGACATTTTCATTTTCATTTACATTTTTATAGCTGACACCACACCATATAATATAATACACACACCACACCACACGTTCGTAATTCGTTATTTCTTCCTTTCTTTCCCTGTCCCGTTCGCTCTTTCTCTGTTTCACTGTTTCTCTCTCTGCTGTCTAATTTGGTCTGTTTACCAGGAAAAAGAAGGCCAAGCAGCTGTAGCTGTACTGTAGATATGTAGATAGATGGAGATGGAGGAACTGACATATAAATTTAATGCACATATTATTTTTATATCTTTTCTCGGTGAGGATATGGCTGTGGAGATGTGGATTCATATCGCATAATAAATTCCCCGTCCTCCTCCGCCATATCTTCCATCATCTTGTATGATACGATACGTATCAGTATATGTACATACATACGGAGCTTGTATTTTTTTTCCTGGTGCAACTTTCTTGTACATATACATATGAATGCATATTTATTCTGTATCATTACCTCCTCGGAGAAAAAGCGGGAGAAAAGTTGGAAAACGGAGGGGAAGAATAATGTAATGATGACGATGACATGACAGCAGTTCCTCACATTTATGTAGGATGTGAATGTGGATGTAAATATGGATGTACATGTAGATTCTACATAGACTTGCGGATCACATTAAATTATAAAGGAGCGGTGTGATGTGACACTGTAACCGTGTAATTTAATAGGACGTGATGTGTTGGGCTGGAGTGTAGGATGTTTAATGTGTATGGTGTGAATATGCTAGGCTCATGGTTCATTCATGATCATGGAGATCTTGGATTGTGGGAGTGTGTAGCGTGTCGCATCGTGTATTTAGTAAATGTAGGCCTATGAAATACATGCATGTAGATAGACATGGTAGGATTCTTTGGTGTTGACATTGATGGAAAAAGATGGGAAAAAAATAATGTAGTACATAGTACATAAAGAAGAAAGTTGCACGCAAGGTGCATGGGCAAGCTTTTTTGATGAACAATAATATTTATACATAATTATAGACATATACATAATTTTTGTGCAAATTCAGTGAATGCTCAGTAAATAATAATATGTATTCAGGCTGAAGAAAAGCACTAGAGATTTAGATTTCAAAAGCGTAAAGTTTTTAACAAATATAATCGACTTTGATTATCTCTATTATTTTCCAATGGGCGATTTCAAATCACTGGAAATTGTTAATTTTATGAACATTACGTACACATTACAATGATTTTCAAATTGTCATTAAGACTTATGTACGGTTATTGTTGATTGTTGCCTGAAATTTTGGACCACGTGGGACAGTCGTTTGTCACCACATTGTATGTACATTGATTGAATGTATTTATGCATTGTGTTTTACTTTGCTTGTTATTGTCCCCGTGTTTCCGTGTTCATTGTTGTCAATATTTCATGTAGGTGATTGTATACTGGCCCACAGAGTAGAAATGATGGTAGTATTACAAGTCTAATACATTACATGTAATCATACATGCATACAAACTCCTGTCCATGTGGAGAATGTCCACGTTGAACATTGAACATAAATGTCGTATCGTATGTACATTGTACATGTATCAATAAAAGGAATGGAGTCGATGGGTGACGAATGGAACGACAGCATAACAACAACAACAACACGTCAACAGTATCAAACGACTTAGTTATATGACATCAAAGGTTGTATGTAGAGAAATACCAAGTATTTCTCTACATACACACATTAAGTCTTAATGTGTGTGTGTATGTGTGTAGATGGGCCGAAAATGTGTGGGCAACCAAAACGCACTTTGCGTTGTCTCCATGTGATATTTTGACAATTTCCCTTTTCCTTTCTTTCTTTGTCATCGCCATCGTCATCATCATCATCATTATCATTATTGCCACCCTCATCCACGTCATTAAGAGGAAACACAACGAAATTTATGTATGTATGTATAATTCGCCTTCGAATCAATCGGCCTGCCGCTGAGTGAATCCATATTAGAATTTTATTGTACAATAATTGTTAGTACATAAATGTATATATGTTATGTACGTATAAATCAGTATTTAAATGTGTACAATACACTGTCATTTTCGTCTAGAATAATAATAATTGTCTCCCTTGGTTCGTTGTGTTCCTTTAATGGTCACTAATTTGACAAGGTAAAAAGTCATTCATATTTTTTTGGGCTGGTGGCTCAAAAATCGAAATCAAAGTCCAAGAGTCAACTTACTCACGCAGGCTATCCATCATTGCGTCAGTCAACAGTCAACCGATGGTCAATCAACAGTTAATGTGATGTAACTAGATACTGACAGATACAGATATACAGTATTTATACAGATGGTAGTTTGATATTTGATTCCCATCATGTTTTTGTTTGTCCCATTGTTTTTTGTTTTTTGTCTTGTTTGTTTTTGTACATGTGCTTCCCAACACATCATTTGTCTACACTGCCAATTAAAGGATTTTGGTTATGGTCTCTCAATCATTCATTTATCAGGCAGGCAGTAAGTCAGTCAGTCAGTCAGCCAGTCTCATAAGTTGATCGCTCGATAATTTTATTACCAATTTTATCAAGGCTGCTTAAAATATGTATATCTACAATACGAATCTTAAAAAAATAAACAACAACATGACATGTGTATACAAGTCAAAACTGCAGCAGAATTTAAATCGGCAATAACTGTGTAATATGTCTATCTGCATCACTTTATCAAAACTCTCGTTTCAATGATGAAAGGTTCAAAGACAAAATTTAATTTTTAGCAATGCTTTTATTTATATAGGTTTTTAAGAAATCATGACAGACTTGTAAATTATTGTGACCATGATGTGCCTTTAAACTTGGTATTTTCAAAATTCTATCAAGTTCATCGTTGGTTCATCAGGCATTTATTTTTGTCTGTTCTGTCAATGCTCAAGGTATATTATGATGCATTAGGATTTTCATTTTGCAATTTTACTCCTGTCCTTTAAGTCTGTCAATTTTTAGTATATACACTAACTATACAAAAATTCAAAATTCCTTTGCTTTTCCTGATTCCCTATTTAGTTTAATCACTCAACGTTAAAGCGGCGTCGAGTACGTGAGTTTTGCTTGAAATTTCAAAGTTGAAATGTGGAGCACATTTTAATTCAAAGTTTTGCATTAAAAATTTGAGTTGACAGAATTGGCACCATTTATCTTTCTCTCTCTCTCTCTCTCTCTCTCTCTCCATGAGTTCCATTTTTCATTTCATTTCGTTCCATGCTACTGTATACATACAAAATATAAAATACCAGACCAGACTATAAAATATATAATACATGTATAATATACAATGGATGTAGATTAGGTAAATAGTGGGGAGAGAGAGCACACTTGGATAAATATAAATACAAAATATACAAAAGTAAACAGAAGCTACTGGTTGGTCGAGAACTGGGTTTGGTTGACTTGTGAAGAAGGAGAGAAGGAGAAATGCTAAATATTCATCAGCCTGATATTGACCTGTCACTCGAGCTCTTGTCAAGTCAACTTAATAATTGGCAGGTGTCACTCATTTCCCTTCGTTTCCCCTTTCATCGGCTCCTCGTATACATATTTGCTTATAATACGTTTTACACAAAATGTTATGTACTATTTTGTGTGTACATAGAAATTCCTTCATTTAAACTAAGAGTACCTTGCAATATACATACATAATTCACTGTATTATTTATATGCACTTTGATAATATATCAGTATAGTCGTGACGAATAGCGATGAGCTCACTACTCCGTTGTTCTCCTGTAGATTCCAATCCTCTCTGTCTCCTTTTCTTCCTACTCTCCTTCTTTTTCTGGAATAAAAGACAAGCGGAAGTCAAGGATAAACTGGACAAAGGCAGAGGCGAGCAAGAGATATTTATAATGATACGGACGCTGCTATTAATTACGACCCAGAAAATAAGAGCATGTGTGTACATTTTATCTATGTATATTTCTGTGCGTGTGTGTGTGTGTGTGTTATGTAAATTTAAAATGTTAATTGAATGGCTTAATACCTGCTTCTGCTTTCCCCTGCTGTCTAATTAACTAGTCGATTTTGACTGTCCACCTTCTTACAGTTCCAGTTCCAGCCAAAGTTTCCAGCTTGGCGACCGTTACTTATCTCCGTGCTTCATCACTTATTCATACCATTGCTGTATATGTTGTACGTGTAAATGTTAAATGGTAAACAGTCACCGGCGTTGAGCATATTCATGTTATTCAAATGTATGTACCCAAAGACAAAATAACAATATGATCGTGATGATATTATTTTATAGTCTATAAGAATAAACTGGGTAAATGTTAGACTTCAAAAAGTGGGGCCATTGCTATTCTCATGTTTAAACATATATGTACATTGTACATGTTACAGTTTGGGAACTATAATTTATGGTAGAATAATACGTAATAAAATATAATATTACGTAATATCATGGCATGGCCATAAACTGGAGCAAAAAGTATGTACATGTATATACGAGGAAAATTTTTCAGCCCAGTCAAATTCAGTCCAGTGCAGGTTATTAAAATATAAAAAAGTGAGAGAAAGAACTTTTCTTTGCGTTAACGACTTTTCTTGCACATATATATTTATTTACATGTACAATGTACAGTATGTATGTATTTATGTACTGTATTAGGTACTGGTAACAATGACATATCCTGTCAAAACAAAAAATAGGGACATGGACATGGAAATGGACATGTGCGTATCAAAAGTCTAAAGTCTAAACTGCAATGAACAAAGGAAAAGCCGAATGTTCCGAAGCTCAAGCAAGTGAACTGTACACACTACACACAGGTATGTATATATAGTTGTTTTGAGAGGGTTTTTGTGTACTACATAATTTTATGTGGATTTTGAACATGAGCAGGTAAATAAATAAAATAAAACATCTACGTACAAACTAAACAAATATATCTGACCAGCAATCGAGTTGGCAATGTTGGCATCGTCATAAAAGTCAGGCATTCTTTTGGCTGATACTTCGTTGGAGTTCACATCTTTTTTCATAGTATCTAATTAAAAATCCAAAGTCTCGTATTTTGTACACATTGCGAAGCAGGGAAAAAAATAAAACGCAAACTCGGATGGTGTCCTGCTCATTTTTTTCAAACTTGCTGAAAACTGAAAACACTTTTAGTTCGTACAAAACTGCGAGCGGTAAACGTTTTTTATCAAGTGAAAAGTGGAAATTGTAAAAATATTTTTGTAGTTTCCATCTGATCTCATCCTGTGGACATTGAATAATTAATTGCAATATTATTACTTTTTTCGAAGATCATGCGAATGTATGTATCCTTTAAATATAGTTGAAGTTATATCCCAACCCTATGAAGAAAAAATTCCAAATGTATGTGGCAGAAATAGGAAGGTTGTTGTGGGAATGGCGTTAACAATTAAATAAATGAGCTTGTGATGACTGTGTCCGCAGTGTCCGCTGTTGTACATGATAAATACTGTCTTTTGCTTAAATGCTTATACAATACCTATAGTAATTTTGTTTAAAGATCTGTAGAGAGTTTTAGGTTTTTAATACATAAAAAACAAACCCTATAATGTGTGTACACTTGACCAAGTACTTCAGACATATTGTTTGCATTCTTTTCTAATGTCTTTACAAATACCTTTTCATTCACTATTTTATGAGCTGGGCTATTGCTTCAATTTGAGACAATAAAGATAATTGTGTACAGTTGTCATTTTCATCACAATGATATACCTACAATTATCCCTGAGGATGCTGAGAAAATTTTCATGCCTTTTGTTTTCTACATTTTTGTAAAACTATACAAAGTCTCAACCAAATAAATATTAATTACTCTGTAATATTCTGTACTGTACTGTAAATTGTAAAAAATCATACAACATTTGCTGCGTGAGCATGTGAAAGAAATTCTGACAGTTGCACAATACATAATATCTACGTGTAGTTAATAGTTCCAAGTAAATATTATATTTTAAAATACATAGACATGCGAGACGATTGACGACTGACGATATTGACAGTCGACAGCAACTTCATTCTGACATTCTGCCATTTTACAGGGCATGGGAATATAATACCGACGACCTAATATGTCACACGTGTAATCTAAACCTTCAGCGTAAAACAATCAAAAAATAGGAGACGTAATTTATATTATAATATGAAAAGAATATCGTTTGCAGTCTTCAACATACATATATGTGTGTAATACAGATATTCTCATTTCATGTGGTCTGTCAATTATTGTCAATATCGTGAAATGAAATTAGAAATGTTAACATGTTAATTTTTCAGTGTGGAATTTCATGCTTGTATTCTGCTCTGCTCTGCTCCTTCTGTTTCCTCTTTTTCTTCGTGCTGATGGTTGATGCTGATGCTGGTTGACTTAAGTTTTGAATTGGCAGCAGTTTCGCGTGTGTGAGACTCTCAAAAAGACATGATGATGCATTACATTATCTTGTGTTA
>JAQIVE010001422.1:0-25131 GCA_034698285.1 Sminthurinus bimaculatus | reverse complement strand
TTTTTCAAGTTGTGGAACCTTTTAATTATATATTTTATATTAGCTTATACTCTCCTAATTAATTAGATTAAAATGTAGAGCATAAATATTTGTCCAGTAGTATTATTATTTTATGGCTATGTAAGGCCAACTTTTCAAATCTCTAAATAATTTATTCTTTTTTCGGCGTATTTCGTTTCATGACACGCATGAAAGACAAAAAATTGTTGTATATTTAAGTATGTTCTTAATAGACATTGAAACTGTTATTGATGCCGATTACCAGTCTTAGGGGCACAAAACAGTCATATTTAAGCTATAAGTAAAATTTAAATAATTTTATTGCGATTAGTTCACTATAGTACTTATATTGGTACTTTTTCATAATAATATGTATTGTGAATTGCATTTTAAAATTACTATAATCTATTTTGAATTAAATTTTGTTTTTTGTCAACATGTTTTTTAGATTTTAATTTTTTATATGGCAGTTGAGAATTTTTTTAAATGAAAGTATTCCTGTGACTGTAAATTGATGTACATAGTACCTCACGGCAATTGCTAACAATATAACAATATAAAGATATCTCTATGAAGTTAAATTTTTTAAACTAATTTGATTGTTGATGTTATATATTAATATCTATTACACATGCAGTGTAGTTTTTAAAATATTGTGTATGATTATGTAAATAGCTGACTCCTTTACAAAGTTTCCTTGAATATTTCTGTGAAGTTGTCCGAATGTTGTGGTCGAAATGTTACAACTGTATAATATTCGTGGGATCTCTATTATACTTTTCCAGCTTTTCAATGTGTACTTTTGTGGTGTGGGAAACGATACTTTTTCAACTAGGTTTATTATCAACCTTTTCTTTTCCTTACCTAGAGAAAGCACAGGGAAAGCTCGAAAGTTGTAGACCCGCTACAAGACATTGTAATGATGGAACATGTACATAAAAGAAACCCTAGCTGCTAAGCATATTATACATATTATATTAGTGTTATTATATTAAATTCTCGAGGCATGGTGTAGTATAATCGCTTACTATTACCTCTCACAAAACACACCGACTAAATTGACTCAATCTGTTTAACTAATTAACTAATGTATGTGTACATTTATTCACGTAAAAGTACTGTCTCTTCTACTGTACAGTAGTAACTAGTAGAGTATTATTCATGCTCACTCATATACATACATATTTGTATTCATATAGTCACCCTGAATAAGGAGAAAAGTATAATATGTGCCTTACATTATTACAACAAAATTGACGTTAAACCACAAGAGTTCTACCCCTATTCTTCAGCGTTATCCAATTAACTCTATTAAGTACTAAGCGTATGTTTACTGTTAAGCTTATACAATCCAACAATGTAAAATAACGCTTTGATGTATTTGTTTGTATTCTTTATGCAAAGAGTAAGGAAATGTATCTCCTGCTAATAGCACACTTTTGAATAATTTTGCTGTTCATTTTGTATTGTTTTTTTTAAAACGTTGTACCGTAAAAGTTGTACTTTTTATTTATATAGGAAAACCTCATAAGCAACACACATCATCTGTTTGACCTTACTAAATTGTCGCTGAAAAAAATTCCAGAAAAACACTGAAATAATAATATTGTCCAAAAATATGATACGACTATGAAATTATGATTATACGAAAGTTGCCAGACTTAATAACTAAATACTACATAATTAATAACAATAAAATCTGATAGTTATTATTATTACTGAATCTTTCTACGTCAATTTTATATCAATTTTTCAGGAATTTCAGCCAAGTCTGAAAGAAAGTATGTAGAAAGTAGTGAAGGGCTAAAGTGAAAGTATGCACTTGTTGTGCTGTCAATGTTTGCTGTTTTTGCTTCCAAAAGCGTATCTACGTTTATCTTTTAATCTTTTTAAACAGATTATGACTATTTTGACCACCGTGTTACATGTAATTGTGATTGTGAGAGTAGATTTGAAATAAGTAGCTATAGGCTTTAGACTTTAGATAGGATTAGGCTCTAGATAGGGTTTTAAAGTGTATAGAGATAGTGTCATTCCTATATAATATAAATATAAAATATATGTATCGTATACATACTAACAAATAATCAAGCGTTTTTACCATGTTTACTCACATTCGGATAGTCAGAGTCTGAATATAAAGAAAATATATCAATACATAGATCGAAATTAAAATAGTTTAGAGAGTGTAATTAAAAGAAAAGTTATGTGTTATAAGTTAAATAAGAAAAAAGTTGTACTGTGCATAATTTACAGTAGTTTTTAAGTTATAATAGTTGGAGCCGAATAATTCAATGTTCAAATCATAATTTAAACTCGAGATTATTAACATTATTCTGATTCCATAACGTATAGGTTATATACTTTATACTATGTATAGAGCTCGTGGTATTTACAAATACAACAGATGTATTTACTTATGCTTGAATACCTCGTTTCTTGTAAAGTTTTATACGGTTATGTGTCATAAGTATTTACCCTCATCTCGTAAACAACGTGAGATTGAAATTTAATCAAATTTTCAATTTTCTATCCCTGTAAACTAGAGAACAAAGAGGTAAAGTCGTAGGATAATAATAACTAATAACTGATAATAAAAATAACTGTAATGAAGTTAGCTGTTTAGAAATAGGAATTTTAAAAAACTTTTGGTATGAATTAGAAGTGTAAAGAGAATTACGAACGTTATTATGCTTACATACAATAATATAAGGAAATGTTTTTTGTGTAATAGTTTCAATTTTAAAAACAAAATGCCCGGATTTGAAAAAATCTGTAGAGACGTTTAATGGACGCCGGTGATTTTACACTTTTTCTTGTCACTTGTCACCCAGGCTTTTTCAAATCAGGTGCTAAAGTTTTATTCCCGTTTCATACTTACCTATAGCCTCATCGGGTTTCCTTTCTTTCTATGTATAGGGTAAATTAAACTAAATGTCGGATATTTAAAGGCTTCAAACTTCGAAAGTATAAACATACAATATGAAAAACTCCCAAAATTGTAAAGTTTTGAAAGCTTAAAATCAAGCTGGATTTTTTCGCTTCTAACAACATGAATTCATATTAATACCTACGCATGATTATCCCTGTACCCTGTAAATAATATCAGACAAACTAGGTGTAAAAATTATTAACTACAATATATCTACATAATACAACTACATTAAAAGCATTTTAGCCATAGTGTAGAGCTAGTTTGTTGATAGAGTTTAGTAAAATACACATATTATACACACATGCATACAACATAGTGTATACTGACTACTGATACATACTTAATATTACTGTTATTGCAAATACTTATATAAATATAATATTATTATGTATACTATGTATGTATGTATGTACAACAAAACATTATAATATGATGACAAAATATGCAATGGCTTCCGAAACTGAAGCTGAAGCGAGAAAACGATGTTGAAATTTTTATTAAATTCTGATAAATAAAGTAATTTTTGTACTAAAATAATAACTTTCAGTAGTCTCAAAGCATTCAAATTCCGAACTCACTGTTGACTATCTTCTTATGACAACATAAAGCATAATACGAGCTGAATTTCTGCGAAGCTTATAAAACTGAGCGGTTCTTCATATATATTGTCTATCTGTGATTTCAAGTCAAATTTTAGGCTGAAAGGTTATGTAACGACTATTTTTCAAAAACCATACTATTACATATTGCAAACATTTGATTTTTTTTTTTGTATTTTAAAGTCCTAAAACTTTGGTCTCTTGAAATATGGAATACACATCTCTCTGTAGTTTAAACTATCCATCTTGCAGTCAAGCAGTGTCAGTGTCAAAGATGATCCTGTGCTGATCTTAGATCAAAAACAAGTTCTATTATATCTGTACAGTAAAATTTCTGATCGCATCTAATATATGCTTCAAATCCTTTGTTTTTACATAATCACATGAGCCGCATGGCGGATGTGTGTGATTTATAATTCATAACATTAATATAATACTATAAAAGCGACATTATTGTAGCAAAATACGTTTTTATTTATTTTATGTTGTGTGTTGAGTTGTTGAGCTACTGAATTTTAGATCCACGGATATTTTTACCAAGATTTTAGTTTCCCACTTAAAATAGGATATACATACACTGCGTGTCGTCCTTCTTCACTGTGTTAACTCTTGAGGTCGATCTCATGAATGAATGACTGAATGAATAATATATTATAGAGCTGAAAATTGATGTGTGCAACTTGATACACATATAAAAACATAGTAGATGTACACGCAAATAATAAGCAAAAGCCGAGAATAAGAAATTGGGATGCAAAGCGGCGGCAGTGACGGCAATGTAGTTTTATCAAAGAACTTTTGGCTTTCGGCCTTTGCTTGCCTTTTACTTTCAACTCTCTCATTCTCATTTCATCTCTCGTTTTATACGTACACACATTGAGAATACAGCGATACTGAGAAGAGAGAGAAAGCCACTCACCATGGTGAAAGCAAAAACGTTCTTTGCATCTTTATCCAATATGAAAAGGAGGTAGTGCGAGGAAGAGAACGACGAGGCTCAAGTTTAAATGCCTTGCTGTGAAATGACTTTCGGTGTTCGTGCCGAGTATGTTTATATTGCGAAAAGGGAAATGAAACTGGTTCAACACTCTGTAGAAAACTGTAGATACATTATGCGAGAGGAAGGTTGACACTAAAAACAGATATTCGGACCAATCCACAGCCCAAGAGCGAGGGAGGCAACACAGAGGCTTTACATCGTCATGCTTGGGCTCAAAATTTAACTTTAGCAGAGAACTTAATTTACATACTTTTCACTACTAGTCAATGTTTTCTATATTAATTTTTGAAGGACATTGAAAGTTCAAAATTTCAAAATATTTTCAAACCCTCAAGAAAAAAAGGTTGTACTTACTTACTTTACTAGAATATAAAGTCACTATATTATATTCCCGTATTTCAGTCGTTTTCATGTCAAACTTCCCTAATGCCACAACTGAAGACTCGTTGAAAGTTATAAAGTCGTATTTGGAATTTTCGCAAGTATAATTTTTTAGAAGAAGGAGGCAAAAGACGACAGAAAGTAAGAAGAAGCATCAACATTGACGATTGACGAAGCATCTTGAATGGCCTTTTCCCTCATCTTCATATTAACAACATACTTTGTAGGTTCCCTTCGTCTTGGATACGAAAGCCCAACTTTTCGTACATTCCACTGTAATATGTACACTGTTTTGAACGGAGTGGTGAGAAGGAGATTGCAAGTAAAGTGGCTGCTCTAGCTCCATACATAGAATAGAAAATGAAGAGAGTGGTGAAGAAACTGAACCAAACTACTACTTTTGCAAGTAGGAATTGTAGTGCATTTCGTTTTATGGTTATATGCTTAGATACATAATAATAGCTACGGTATCACACTCTTGTCGTATGTATACACAATACACACTTTCTCCCATTTTTCCCGCCATGTACGCAGCTAAAGTATCATATAATGAACCATGATTGACACGGTAAAAAGTCTCAATTGCAAATTCTCGATTCGTTCTTCCACGCTATAGATATGTATGTTTAACACAAATGTAGTTGATCCCATGTGCTCATACGTATTATTTCCATACAATAAATATACAAAATGCATATTGTCGGACTACGCATCGATGTCCCTTTTCTTACGACCTTTCCTATCTATTGGCACAGCAAAAGTAAAGATGAAGAGTGAAATTTATTTAAGGTTCAACAATCAGTACTCAGTCAGTGTATACACTTAATACATAATTCATGCACTGTATTGACTACGGTTCATACTTTTATACATATCGTTTTAGAAGAGGCTGCAGTGTGGATAAAATGTAGAGGATTCACAATACAATTCACAATTTCTCCGTTGTTTCTGCTTTTTCTGTAACGAAAAATCTTCAGTAAACTGTATAGGGTATAGGTACATTTAATATGTTCAACGACAACGACTTTTGATTAGTCACGTAGCAGATTAAGATTAGGACAAAATAAAAACCAGTACAGTCAAAAATAAATTGCACAACATTTTCATATTATGAAAATCATCAGTCCAAGAACTTTGTATACACTGCTACCCTTCAGAATTGTAACTATTGTCAATTATTGTAACTACAATAATTTTTTAATGTTACCACGGGCCTTTGCACCATTTTCCATTTTACTTTTTACGTTTTACGTTGATGAGAAGCTAATATTAAAGGCCCATTTACAGGCCTTGCTGATTTTTTAATGGCTTTTGTGGCTTTTCTCCTCACTCCGTGCCTTTCTCCTGCTTCAATAATTTTTAACATCTGTTATAGCCACGACCCACGACGGAGTCTTTCTTCAACGACAATCATCCAGTATCCAGTCGAAATCCAAAATTTCACCGCCTTTGAATTAGTCGCAATGGCCGATCTGACACTCTATCGAAATCTGACGAATCTCTTTGACACAGCACTAGAAAAAGAGTATAAAGGTCTTTGTCTTGCGGACTACTTTGCAGAAATCCCCTCACCAATCTTGACTAACAGTAGTGGTACTTTATCCGAAGTCTACTTGTTCAAAACGACGGCTCTCACCAATCTAATTACTATCGTTCAAAATTGTCCTAATCTTAGCCACTTGTCCTTCGTCCATATAAAACTGGACCAATACAAACAATATCAAACTCCACCAGACCAACCTCCCCTGACCATTGAAGCTCCAAGTCTCCTAACGATTGAATTTGAAGAGAGTGGACCGTTGACCAAAGATGAGTTGATAATATTGGACTTTCTTGCTAATTTTGTATCCTTCCCATGTGAGTAAAACTGGAAGCTAACTCAAGTACTTAGTTAAGTAGGAAAAATGAAAGATAAAATCCTACCTATACATACCAATGGCATAATAATATGTATACTTATAAAACAATTGATATTACAGTTTATGATAGAATATTTATTTACCACAAATAAATATATTTTAAAAGCATTAAAAACCGCAGAGTTCAGACAATGGAGCGGATATTCGTTTGGAGTGCATTGGATACAAATGGCCAACGTTCAACATTTCGAAGTTATGGAAAAGTATGGTGCCAAACTCCCAGCGTCGACACTGGCAAGATTTCTTCGGAAAAACGGTGGGAATCTAAAGCAATTGTTAAGTAATCGAGAACACCTCGAATTTATTCTGGATGAAGATGCAAGTTCAATAACGTCGTCGTCGTTGTCACCAAAACTTCAGCTGAAAGAAATCTCCCTTCGATATGAAGTCCAAGGGATCGAACGTCTTTTGGAGCAACAAGATTCTCTTGAATTTCTTGACTATATGCGAGACGATGATATAAATCATTTGGAACCAGCTCATTTCGCTCGACTTCTCGTAGGAATCAATGAATGCATCAGAAGAAATGCGAAAACCTTGGAGTACGTTAATGTTCCTGGTTGCTCCCACGACTTTGAGAGAGATGATAGTAAATCCCTCGATTATGGGCCATACACTTTTATCCACGATTTTGCAAATTTTCGATACAGTGAAAAACTGAAAATTTTAAGGCTTCATGGCAGAGAAACGAAAACTCTTCCCGGACAAGGGAGGGAAAGATCAAGACGAGGTGGAATAGCAATAAGGCGACTAGTAAACAATGGAAGGAATTCAAACAACCATAATCATGTTAATAATAATCATCATAATCATGATAATAATAATTCGGATAGTACAGTAGCAACAACTACAGTCAAAGAAAAAAAGTTACTTGGAACCTTTATAAATGGACATTTACTACCAATTTCTTTAACCAAACTATGCATCTCGGTGGGTATGGTGATTCAAGAGGAATTTGTACTATTACTCTCTAGATTCAGTGAAATGAAAAACCTCATAAACTTCAGTTTATCCTCCCAAAATACCTATGTTATTACGACTGAATGCTTTCACAACATTTTTAAACTACAACAGTCCCTTATTAATCTAGAGTTTGTGAATGGATTTCTCTCGGAGGATACAAATCCTCATAAATTAGCAAAAGAATTTGTTCCAAAGCAACCTAAGAATCCTGGTTGGGAGATAAATATTCTGAGAACTGGTTGTCGTTTTACTAAAGAGGATTATGATAATTAACTTCTTAATAGTATTATTTTTTACTTTTAAAACTAAAATCGTCTGTACGCATGTATGAATGCAAATTTAAATTAAATAAATTTAATGCTTACATAATATTTTCAGTATAACTAAGCCATAATTTATTGTACTATACAAATTACGAACATGAAATTAATAAAAAAAAATATGTTGACAAATTACCTATGACGGAGTGGAGTCGCAAAAAAACGGTACGAACGACTCAAATTTTGAAGGATAATAAAATTACTTCTGAGCCAGTATAAACATTTTTGAAACACTTCATCAACTCGCACAAAAAGGTCAAAAGTCCATCGTTATTTTCAAAACACTTTCACACATTCACAAAATATACTCATTAGAGAAAGTTCAAGAGTTCCGATAAAAAATCACTGCCTTATAATATTATTTTTTGTACCGTCACTTATTTTAAGACAACAACATAATTAGTTAGTTTCTAATTTTCACTTTGATGATGACTTTTTATAAGGCTGGTCCAAGCAGCATATTATATCAAATTTATTATTGGTGAGAAACTTGACAATCAAATTTTCCAGATTTTCTTGTCCACTCTTGAGTATGTGACGCTTCATTGCATTCCGGAAATCAGTTTTAGCTCCCTTGTCTACTCCTCTAGTTGCTATTCTTCTTGACCTAAAAAAGGTTCGACCATGAATTAACATATATTTGATTGTAAAGCATAAAGATGGGCGATCACAAAGAACTTTGTTTACTCAAAAAAAATCGATATGAATTCTTTTTCTTACTTTAAGGATCCTGTAGGGGTGCCATTATTATTTGGCCAAATGTCTAATGTGAGATTTTTCAGATCCTGCTGGTTTGCTAAGGCCATAAAGTTTTCCAAGAAATCCGGTTCAATAACAAAGTCTCCAAAATATGGACAGTATCGGAATGAACCTTTTCTCTTGATAATGTCCATTATTTGAATAAAAACATTTTCTGCCGGCGGTGAAGGCCATTCTAATTGTAGTAAAGTGAGTAAATGGCCAATACACAGGTCGTTATGTGAAATTTCTAGTGTTTCCTAAAGACAGAAGATATTGTTTACATTTTAATGCTCCCGCATAATAAATAACAATATTATGTAGAATTGTGAAATGAAATACCTGAATTTTATTTCACTAATCAGTAATAACTACAGTCTAGCATTTACTTATTTATTGTACAAACATTTACTTACGTGAAAACATTTGATCAGAACATTGGCAGCATAAGCAATAACTTCGGCAGGATTTTCAGATAAAAAGTGCACTCTTCTTTGTTCCACGAAATTTCCTTTTGCATCGACTGAGTACACATGAGAATTGAAAAAGTTGACATCTTCCCTATGACTACCGCTTGAACTACCACCCCCACCGCCCCCACTGAGTACAATTACACTATCACCCTTGTCGCCATTTGTACTATTCTTATTGCCAAATCGGTCGCTACTTTGATACGACTCATTAACTGCCTTTATCGCATTATCTGCGGCTACCTTAAAAAAGATGTAAGAAGTTTTTCTCAAATTAGACAAATGTATTATTTGTGCATATTATTATAATGTATCAAGTGTTAAATGGTGTAATTGTGTAAAGTTATTATTCCTTTAGAAAACTCACTTTGAAATTACTAAGTGCACAGTTGAAGGACGCAAGTTTCAACGGATGTTTTACGGCTTGTGAATCTGGAGTGAAGTGCTGTCCCACATAGGTACGATAGTCGATAGAAAAATCTTGAAATACTTCCCAGTTTTCAACATCTAGGGCTTTCATTGATTGTAAAGTTACAAAAAATTCCTTTTCCAGGCGATCTCCCTTCAATGAATTAATCAACTGCCAAATTTTTGTAGCAGTAAGGAAGTACTGGATGAGATGCGTTTGATTTACTCTGACTGTAGAACAATGAGAAGCGGTGACTAAAACTGGTAAACTAGGGTCTGGGGCAGAATTTCGATGGGGACTCGGAGTAAAAACTTCTACTAGGATTAGTTTTGAATTGTTATCACCTAAAAAAGGACGACGACAGCATTATTATTTTATGGCAACTAAATTCCAACGTTGACTGTTTTTCGTACTGTTTACAAAATAATAATGTGGTTGAAACGGACAAAAACACATACCTGATAATTTTGAGTTTTTACCAGAAGAAAGTCTGTGGTAGGTAACAATACATTGAAGGAAGAATACTACGGTGACATATGCCAACTCTTTCGAAGAGTAGTGATGCCGATGCTGAAAAGCTACAGGTAGTGACTGAAATAGTGCATCTATACTGTTATGCCCCGAGTATAATTCAGAGAAAAAAGGGGAAATTTTCCAATGTAATAGTTCGCCAATTTGGTCAATCAAATCAAACAATTTTGACCACCTACATAAACAGAAAAAAAAGGATGGCTATTATAATTTAACTTGAACACAATAAACACACATTACTATATAACAGATTTAGCATTATTTTTTATTGTGGCAAAATATGTTGCATGTATTATTTGCTACTTGTAACCTAATTTATCTTTTGATAGTTGTTGGCTTTTGTTCTTCCTTACCTATCTTTACCGCCTGTATTATCATCATCATCTGATACGAGTACATAATATTCGATACACTGATGAAGGATCTGAAATATTTGTGGACTGGCGGTCCAATCTTGCTTAATTTGTAGTACAGCTGGAATAAGTTCAGTTACAAGGAGTTTTCTAAATATTGAAAATACATCTGACTCATAGGCTAAAAGTGTAAACAGAAGATCCGCCTGAAAGTTGTAAATTTTCAACAGTTACAAAAATTAGGTTTGCAAAATTCATACAGTCTTGCAATATAAAAATAAAATATACACGTATAATGTATAATGTAGCTATTATTTTACAGGCAATCACAAATACTAGTTACCCCATGTTGATGTACAGTATCTGGAAATAATTTTACGAGTAATAACATAATTTGGCATTTTTCGTATTCAACGGTGGTTTTTTCTATTTGACTCATGAGAACTTCCATCTGTAACGCTGCAAGTAAATTAATTAATCTGCATGAGTTTGTGTATTAAAATATATAGTTCATAAATGTTGTTACTAAATCATGGTGTTTTTTTCATTTTTAAACACCTGTATTTTCTTTAACTTACTTTTAGGAAAAGCGGTAAATATCTTGTTTAAGAAGACTTGATCTTCAGTCTCTTTGCCTCTCGTCATATGAAGACTTCTTACCGCATTAGCTGTTAGTTTAAAAAAATGCAATGGTTCAGTGATAACATTCTGATACAAAATATACACAAAAACCTTGAAACTTGAATTCAACCATGTGTTTACCTATTTCTGTTATTTCATTCTCCATTTTAGTAGAAAACTTTCGATACCTGTGAACACATAATAAGTAATAATTGTAAATTATAGTCATGATACGTACATACTGGCTTCATACTTGGACCATAATATCGCACGTTCGTAGAGATAATATATTATGTGTATGGATTGTCAATCATCATGACAAACGACAAACGTACATGTTAGAAGCGATACAAAATACACATATTATGTTACATATTAACAAAGGTAAACTCAAAATCTTATATTATAGAACTTACAATTGTTCAAAATGCTTTGCCGTCTCTGGAATACTTTTTCTTCTCTTTTCAAGTAGGTATGATTCATACTGTAAATGTAAAGCAAAACCAATTTTCATCAAGTCAAATCATCATGATAAGTAGTTTAGTTTCAGAAACGTGTCATAAATAACTTGTTATTAGACCATAAGTACCTGTATGTTGAAATTGTCTGGAGATGCGGACTTGCCGGTGAGCAGCCAGGATTTGGCAAAATAATACTCATTACGAGATTCACACTCGTTAGCCTTAGCTATACAGTATTGAGGAAGGTCTTTTATGTCCTCTTCGTCGTCCAATTCCATCATATCGATGGGTAATTTACTCATTATTACACAGACTTTAAATGAAAATTAAAACTCAGACACAGACATCACACATAATATTTTGATATTGGTAATTGGTAAATGGTAAATTTGAAAACAGAATGGAGGGCCAAGGAATGCATTAGGGGCGAATGTAGATGTAAAATGTAAAACCAATAACACAACTTTAAGTACTAAGACCAGATAATGATTTACTTTAAAGTAAATCATTATCTGGTGTATTAAGTGGCAGATGACAGAGTTCGGCAATGAAGAATCTTGTTTCTAGATTGGCATATTAAATGTGTACAACACTCAATAACGGCGTTTTTATTATCTCTATTCATAATGCACTATGCAGGTATCTACTACAAATGAGACTCATTGATCACATTCATTATTTATAAAACTGTTTTTTTTATCAGTTCAAAAATGTTCGATAACATTTATATTGATCGTTTATCTACTAAAGGTCTTTCAACATCTTAGGCAATAATATGTACCTATAATCATCACTAATTACTAATAAACTCACAGCCAGCATCGTATAAATCTTGAAAATGTAACCAAAAATCATAAATAATAATAAATGCTCTAAAATTAAAGGTACAATTAAACAACGTTCGTTGTCCTTCGTTTTTTTTTGTGAAACGCTACAAAATCGTATAACATAATATATAATATTATAAAAACATCTTTCCTTGTATATATTGGCTAGTATAGCTGAAAGAAAATATGAAAATGGGCTCACAACCATTAAAATACACAAACAAAGGAACATCGAAGTAACATGAGGAATTGCTTTCAAACTTGTTAATGCATGCACACTTTGTCTTCATATTACATTCAATTTTAACATCGCCTATGCAGCTTTGATGGTGTGTTCATTTGATCTTATGTCATCCAAATCGAGTCTCCAAATTTCGGAATTGTATGGCGATCCCAAATATGCAAATTCTCCGGTTACATCCACGGTAATCTGACTTATATGAGCCACCTTGAACAAACAAAAATCTCCGTTTACACATTAATTTTCGAAATTAGAAATTATTATTTCATTTCTTTTATGTACAGCTTTATGTGCTTTGCTCATAATATTATTAATTATTATATAGTTTAACAACATACTCGTCCACTTCGATCTTGTAAATTTCCTATTATTTCCCCATCTCTATTTAGTTCAATAATATTTCCATGCTTCGGTAAAATTTGAGCCACGGGTTCCAGGTGTCCAATCTAGTTTTAGAACAAAAACAGTTACTACATACTGGGTTACGCAAACACAATTACATAATTAACGCTTTTAATCATAATATGCGATGACATGACAAAAAACGGACTAAAACTTCATGCAAAAGAACTATATAGCACTTACATAGTATAATGCATTTTTGGTGGCAATATTAGGATAGATGGAATTAGCAGCGTAAAACGCCCAGCTCACAATACTAAATAGTCTTGATATAAATTTGCGGACCAGAGGAAGCGGAGCTAAAACGTCGAGTAGTGATATTTTCTACAAAACAGGTGAAAGAAATCTCGTTAGATAAAGCAAAATCCATCAGCATTTAACTCAGCCAAAAATGTATGAACTATAATGTATATAGTATATAATGCATAATAGTATGTAATATTACATCGGAGTAGCGTGGAGCGATGAGGCTAACAAAAAACCCATTGTTTCCGTTCGGTCGAATATTATCGGGAGATCCAGGCAAACCTAAACAATAATAATTGTTTTTGTACAATTGTATGAATTGTATTACCATCACTGGTATGTTGTTATTATTTATTAATCATTGATGTTACACAAATAAGTTAATCTTTTCATGATACAGCTTTTGACTTACCGTCTATAAAAATCTCACTTTGTCCTGCTTTTGGCCCTTGCAAGTAGTACCTTAAAAACATTTAATCACGATTGTAATTATTGCTATTGTAAAATTTTTACGATATTTTTTATAGTTTATGTAATTGAACGCTGATTATACCTCAATACACGCGAACGAGCAGTTTCAGAAACAAGTACACTACTTTCATCTGGAAATAGTTGAACACCATTTGGAAAATGAAGGCCTTTCATGAGTACAGTAGAGTTTTTAGTCACTGGATCATATTTTAAGAGTCTTTCAAACAAATAAATCGCATTAATTAGGTACGATACAAAAAATATGCATGAAATACATATGCCAATGTTCATATACTTTTTGTGCGAATAATGAATAATGATACCTTCCACTTGGCTCCCCCAAAAATTCAAACAAGGAATCTTGTAAATTAAAGTTTGTACTTGAGTCAGACCAATAAATTACACCGGATTGGGTGACATCTAAATCATTTGGAATCATTGGACGCTTTCCTTCAATAGTTTCATTGGCAGGAGCCAAAACTTCGACCTCGTCTATTATAATATACAATATTATTACATAGAGTTGATAATACCAAAGAAATCATTATAGACACTTCAACTTTGCAAACTTCTATCAACTACATACCTGACTTTATATCAACACGAAACAACCCATAGTATGCATCCGTGCACAACAGTTTGCTACTTTTGGCCGGAGTCTTTTCAAATCGTAATCCAAGAGCTGCAAGCACAACATTACGAATATGTAGAATCCACATTGTGTAGATATTGCAACATTTCTATATTGTTAGTGAGACAACCTAAACTTTGACACAGATTGCAAGAAAGAAAATTGGAAAATTTTCCAATTTTTTACTTACGTCGTCCGCACAAGGCCTCGTCGAATTTCCCTTCTATTTTACCAAACAAACATAAGAGAACACATCATACATACTCCATACATCAACTGTAGATGATCCACATTTGATAAATCGGTTTCAAACGTTTTACAATGAAAAATCATAATTGTCTATTATCTATCCTACAGTATACAGTAAATAAACATTCAAAAATGCTGATTAATCTAATATGATTATTTACCGCATTCACTGCCGAATTTCGCAACGAGTGAAACATCTCCAGACTTCAAGTCAACACGAACGATCTGCCCTCCAATTATTCCAGTATAAAGCTCATCACCGCGAACAACAATTGACTCGGGACCCAATAGTTTATCACGAACAAGAGAGTCCGCATTACTTAATTTCGAATTTAGAGTTAGTTTTCCTTCAAATGGTAGTGCAGGAGTGACTCTATTGTATGACAACAAGAAGTTAAATCAATTTACAAACGTAATTAGTTAAATCACATGCAGAAATACAACAACAACAACTTGGAAATGAAGTAACGATATAATAATTATAAATTATAATGTATAATACTTTTGTGAATTAGCATAAAAGCATAAAAAGAAAGTGCCTCACCGAAATGACTCAAATACCACATAAGGGGGGAGCCCAGGTAGTAGAGTTATTACAAAGAAGAAAACCACCAAATCCACGAGTATCCTAAGTGGACCGGGTAAACCCATTGTTGAAACACTCAAAGATGTATCCCTGAAAGTGTACTGGACGCGTGATTAAAAATCACAATTAAAATTCTTAAATATCAAGGATACATACATCATGCATAATTCGCGGGTTGTGAAATTCAAGCAAAGGGGCAAAAGTGAGATCTCACATGCATGTGAGATCCGTAGCCGAGTCGTAGTGCTTTTTCAGCAGGGTTTTATACATTGGAATTTGGACTTGTTAAAGGTTATAGGGTACATAAAAACAAAGTGTAAAGATTCGGGACGACGGATAGATAATTTTTGTTATTTAAGAAAATCAGCTTTAACAAGTTGTAATAGCTTAGTGACAGCTGGTAAAAATGGTTGACTTTGTATTGTCTGCCCTTGTTTTACTTGGTTTTTTTGTCATCTATCTAATTAATGAAAAAGACTCGCCTGTTTTAAAGTTTCTAATTCACAAACGTTGTTATTTTCTATACCATGTAATTCTCTGCTGCTACACGTGGTTCATGGGTAATTTTGGCCAGAGACTTAAGGATAAGTAAGACTTTCTTGGAAGCATTCAACATTTATTTAACTACTTTAAAATCTATTGAACATGTTGTCATTACTTGTCATACAGCATTTACTTTAATATTTTTTAAACTTTTTCTTTAGGAGTTTCTTAAACTTCATGAACTCTTATGGACCAATTTATGCTCCTGAAGCAAACCATTACAAGAAAACGTTATTTAGTCCCCTGACGATTGAGACAAAAAGATTGACCATACTGGAAGTCGGAGCTGGACCAGGTCATTTAAAAATAAAAAACTAAATTAATTACTAACCATTAAACTAGTTACTTAAGTAGAAAAGGATTTGCGTCAGATTCTAAAGGTCATTCTGGGGATGCTAGAAAAAAACCAATGGTGTTATTTGTACATCTGAATCTCAATTATTTATGTTCGTTGCTTCACTATAATCAATCATTATTAGCGTTCTTTGGGTTGGGATTAGTCAATAGGCTCGAAATTTTTCGAAGCCTATAAAAAATGTTCTAATTTCTGATCTTACATAATATCATGTTTGGAGCTACGGGTATAATCATACATTACACATCTTTTCTAATCAAATAACTAAATGAAATATTTACTGTCACAGGCACCAACTTTCAATTCTATCCTAAATCTTGTGACCTAATCGTTGTGGACCCAGGCGAAGTGTACAAGGAAAATTTGGAAGCTAATCTTGCTAAGGTGAGTGATTAAATAGGAAATAGGTACCCTTATTTTGGAAAATATACTTTTTATACTATTATATCATTTTTTGTAAATGAGAAAGTATACCATAAATGAGTAATATCTATAAACATAGCATAGTCGATCAAACCAAATTAATGTTAATATTTATAAGCCATTCCTTTGTTTATTATTATTACAGTTCGAAGGAATTCATCTAAAGGAATATCATTCAATTTCTGCCGAAAATATTAGCACGATCCCTGACAATAGCGTAGATGTAGTCATTACTACAGAAGTTTTGTGTAGCTTTGACAGTCATGAACCAACTTTACGAGAAATTCGTCGAGTTCTAAAACCTGTAAGCATGTTACACGGATATTATACAGTATCTAGTGATTAGTTTATGCAAAGTAGTATGGAATCACCTTGTTATGATGATTATGAGAGATTGATGTATAACAATGATCAATAAAATTATGTTTTAAAATTTTAATATTGGTGATAGTCGGGGACATACTATTTTCTGGAGCACATTTTGGACCGACCTGGAACACTAGTTCGGAAAATTCAGGATTTGCTTATTTACACTGGACTTTGGAAGTTTTGGATGAGCGGGTGCCGGTTTTTCCAAAAGCCTGATAGTCTTCGTCAAGTTGGGTTTTCTGACGTGAAAACTAACGAAGTTTTTTTACGGTTTAAAGAACCCTCTATTTTAAGACTGGTTGCGCCTCATATTATAGGCATTGCCACGAAATAAGGGTAAAAAAAAATAAATGTATTCTCATATTTACTCATTTTCCATGAGTGTTGTTGTGACTGGTAATTAAACGCTTTCTCATTTCTTAAAGTCATGGGCGGAAACATAATGTGATACGATTCCTATGAGAATGCTCAATAATATCGATCTGGGGGACGAAAATTTTCGTTTTGAGTGTATCCACACAAAACTGTTATTACTCCTGTGAAAAAATTAAGAAGCGTAATTGTTTGGATCCTGATAATAATGCAATGATCACTGACGATTAGATGTTATGAATTGTTACCAATACGCGTTATCTTTTTATTCGTTAGTCATTGATGTAATATATTGATATCTATTTACCTAATAAGAAAGTATCTATTGTATACTATGTTTTATATAAAATACATACATGAAAAATATACGTTTATTTTTGACAATAAGCTCCTATAATCTTGTAAAAAATCGATTTAAATTTAAGTTCAAAGGAAAGTTGGAGCTTTATTTATCATCATATCATCAGTAATTTGAATAATAATAATTCGTATTTCATTCTTATTATAATGATTGCTTTCCATGATTTCCTATTATCTAATTTACTGTTCGTTTGCGTCAAGAAAGCTTTTTAAATATGTTGAAATAAAAAATAAATTATTTTTGAAAAAAAAATTAGGCGTGTTTATGTAAAGACACCTCGTAATTACTATAAATTGTCACTAAAGCTAAGAGTATTATGCGGTAAATTAAAAATTAAAATGGAACATGTCAGAGGTTTTCTAAATAAATAGTTATTAGAATCTAAAAATTAGGTAAGTGTATAGTGTAAATCACGGTAACATATACACTATACACATAAGATGGAATATTAGCAAAGAAAAACGTTGTCCTTGTATGAAAGTAATAAGTAGATGGTTGATTGAAATTTACGTTTACTTTTCAGTTTTACACCCAAACCATGATTTCATCTAAAGGTTTTCTTTGCAAATCAGGAACTAAACAGTCTTTAGCAGGGTATCCAACCGGAAGAAGCAACATGAGTTTTTCATTAGCTGGACGATCCAAAAATTTTCGAATTGAAGGGCCACAGTTCAACGGAGTACTGGTCAATGTGACGAGTCCAGCTCTCTATAATATCACAAGGTTAGATCACCATATTATTAGCCACGATATTTTAAATGTCTCATTTTGATTGTAGAGTGCATTCGGCTATACGTTATGATTAATTGTAGGTTCATATAAATGTATGTATTGCGTACATATTTTTATATTCAATTATAGGCAGGCAGGAAATCGATAATATTGCTATTCTCAATCACAAAACTAAAACTATAGTAATTTGTCAAACTGGTTGACAGCTTCATCGTCATAACTAGGACTTATCAGTCATTAATACAAGTTATTTCATGTATAACTACACATAATAACACATGTAAGTACATAAAACAAACGTACATACGCGCTTCATAACTCGTGTTCGATTAGATAAACGTATTTACACTCTCATTAGTATTTTTTCTCGAGAACATGTTGCACACTTATGCACCTTCATGTGACTAGCCCACAAGTTTGACTCTTTTTAAAAATTTAAAAGCATGTCAGATCATTTCGACCAAAATACTTGTTTTGTTCTATTCCTAGGAATAGAACTTTGAAGGAACAGCTTTTATCGCCAGTTATAATCATGTCATAGTCAGAACATTATTTATTTTGTCATGATTTGTGTGTGTCTTTGCTTACTTGGATAGCTGAGAGCAATATTCCAGATGCAATGGCCACGCTGATTTCATTGTAGTAATGATTCTTCTTGCTACCATCAGGGTTGATCCCATAGGCTTGCTTGAATACCAAAATTATATAAGGGGCGTCCGTCAAATATTCTTTTATCCATCCTGTACGAAGAGGCTTGAGGTCAGTTGTCCACTGGACACCTGTAATATTAAATGTAAACATGATTAGACAGTCATCATTTTTATTACTTTTGTGTTTTATGATCAACTGGAAAAACAGGCGGTCACACAAGCAGCTTTCAAAACAAACCAACCCTCTTTTATCTGTAATTTTATCGAATTTTTCTGGTCTCGTACCACACAAAAAATAGTCACTACTATATTATTATGAGATCGCATGTTATTGTTACAAGTAATCAAAATCAGAATTCTGTCAATCATATTATATACCCATGCGCTTGTTATAGTTGACTTCTTCCTCATCTTCGATAATTTCTCTTATTCTTTGCTTCATATCGGCGTCTCCAACCACAACATAAGTCCAGGGCTCAGTATGAGCACCACTTGGTGCAGTACCTATATATTATGTAATCATTTTTAAATGTATAAAAACCTTTAATTTTAGTAATTTCTGGGAATTTCCAATAATGATGATTGAAATGGAGGCTTTACCGGCAGTGCGTATGATATTTTCAATTACTTCACGGGGAACCTGAAATTTTTTTACATGTCCAAATTAAACTTTGATCCCAGACTTCAACTAATAAATTATAGCTCATAAAATATAAAATAATATGCTTCTTATTTGATTGAAGTGATGATTTACCTGTTCAGTGCTGTAGGATCGAACAGTTCGTCGATTATTCATATCGATGTAAAATTCCTTAGACCTTTCTAGCATTTCTTTCTCCGAGTAGCGAGTAAAGGTCGTAATAGGGACATGAGCTAGATCTTCTGGCAGAGCACTGTTGAAATTCCCGTCATCTTCAGCTTCCTCCTCATCATCTTTTATTTCGGCCTCTGTCGAATTTTAAGTTTGAGGCAAAATATTTATGCCAAAATTATACCAGAATGAAAGCGTGTATAGACAACAAAACTACGAAAATCGATAAAGTGACTTACGAATATCCGGACTGACATATTTCTTTTTTGTGGGGCTCCCTTTCTTCTCACTGTCCGAGTCTGAACTTTGATCACTGTCCGACTTGAGATTGATAATATAAGCAATGACTACATACATAACCACAAGGGCTAAGATATGTGACCAATACTGAACTAAAAACGGTGCGTAGGTGTAAACCAGGGACATGATTGAATAGATGATTTTTTAAATTATACTATAAAAACAGTTCGTTCTTCTTCTTCCTGGCTGTGTTTGTTGCGTGTTTTAACGTGAAGTAGCTGCACGAGTCGAAAGTTGGGAAGTAAATGAAATAGAAAGGAATCCAAATCAAATTCTGCCTGTATATTTTTACTTGCGATCCATAGCCTATCAAAAAGATAATTCGTCTCTCCTTCTTCTTCTTCTTCTTCGTCTGTGTCGGAGGTCGGAGGAGTCAATATAATATTATAACATGTCATATGTATAAAACGTAATATAAAAAAGAGATTCTCTTCTATACCTACTTAGGAACGCAGTTTAAAATTCGTTGAGAGCTGACAAGAAGGATTTCGATGTTGATATTGGCTATCTAAGGCTGAGATTCTTTGGTCTTGGCCTCATTTCGAGTACACGCTCAAATGTTGTGTTGCCTACGTTTTTGGAAGGAGGTGAACTGACTTTTCCTTCACCTCTCACAAATCCCCAAACTCCAAAATATAATAATAGGATAGTCCGCTGTATGCTTATAAGAAGTGTTGTAATGTCATAATTACGAATGTCATTCTATGTTTTTATAGCCAGTCTTGTTAGTACACCCGCTTCAGACACTAAAAAGTATATTGTGCATATACCATATACACAAACATTTACTTCCAAAGCCAACTTCTAGACATAAAAATTGCAAAGGATGAAGGATAAAATGGAAATGTAACTATTCAATGCAAATTTTCGTGCACACACGCTATAATGTAAATTAGGGACTGACTTCTCCCTTCCAATATGTACGAATCTTTATGCATACCATAATTCAAATTGTACTGTAGTATGCAATAATATACCTTCTCTTCACATCCTACGATTTCATTGTGTAGATTGTAGATTAAATATACTATAAATACATAGAAATTTATACAGCTAAATAATATGCTCACAGCACTAGCTGTGTATATACATACTGTGTACACACAAAAAACTGAAGCAAAAAAGAGTCTCAACTCAGTCCTCATCAGCCAGATCAAAATGAGCCAATGTAGATAGTTATAGGTCAGGGTGCAATGGATATTTGCGTATTTGTCCAATATGTAAATATACATCTGAGGTTTTTTATTACTGTACAACATTTTTCTATTTTTGTCATCCATATCTTTGGTCTAAATTTTGAATGTTTATGTTGACACTATGCAATATGCAATAATATGTACAATTTTGAGCTACATTAATATTTTATTATGATTTATGACTTATTCAATTACGCACAACAAAGCTGGACAAATCCAGTTTTTTCACAGTCAACATGCCCAACATGTGGTCAATATATATTATGCTAAATCAAAAGGAATGCATGTAAATGTAAAAATAAGACATATTTACTTACTTCATGTAGCATGTGTTTTATGTATAAAACAGAAGAATATTACTTTATTTCAAACAAAAAAAAATAAGTTGTACCTACATAATAGGTATTTATATTTATGGTATATCAATATCGACGTTTAGCCGAGTAAACAGTGTATAGTAAAATATAAAAAAACTTTCAGTCAGATAAAAATAATATGAGTTGAATAAAAGTCAGTAACTTAAATTCCCACTTGTATAATAGAAATTCGAGTAGTTTGACATTCGATTCAATTTTTACAGGGTTTGGCACTCTGGCACATTGGACAGATAGTCGCAATAAAGGCTTTGTTGATTCCACACAAGGTTGTCAGGACATGAGTTGAGATAAAATATTCCTCCAACACACTGGTAGAATTTCGAGCAATCGGAGGGGTGAGCGAAGAAGCCGTCGAGTTCGGGGCATTCAAATTCAGAAGGTGGTTCTGTGACATCTGTGGGTCCCGTTCCAGGGATTCGAGTTGTGGTGGGTCGTTTGGTGGTGGTTGTTCCGACGGTGTTGTTGGGCCGGATTCTGTCTCCACAGTCGGTGTATTCAGGGTAGTTGCAGCCCAAGTAGGTGAGGTCAAAGAGGAAACCTTCTGTGCATCGCCCAAGGGACGCACTTTCTTCCCAACAGTCATAGTAATACTCACAAAGTTCCTCGTGAGGATAGGCGCCTTTCATTTCCGCGGTACAGGTGAAGTTTTCAGCAGGCCCAATGATCTCTTGTCCTCGCTATCGAAACAAAACAATTAAATGAACATTAATATACAGAATGCACATATATCTATAACCTATACATCGTACAATGTGAAGTATCAAGTCAGTCAATCACATCATGTTAAAAATGGGACAATCTTTTTAATTACCGGAAATTGTTTCACAGGCTTTCCTCCATTGTCACACTCCACATTTTGGGGGTAATCACAATAATTAGTGTTGGGGTTGAAGTAGAGTCCACCCGAGCATTGTAATTGCCAAGCAAGTCCATTGGCGCACTCGTAGTACTTGGTGCAGTCTCCTGGGTACGAGAAATAACCACCTTCTTCGTCATCGTTAGGACATTTGAAATTTGGGTCGGGAGTTGGAGCAACTGGAGAAGTTTCCTGTACAACATTTTCTCTTTGTCTTTGTCCATTGTCACAGTTCACATTTTCAGGATAATCGCAAAGCTGAGCGGCTGGGTTGAAGTGGAGTTCACCGGGACATTGTAACTGCCAGGCAAGTCCATTTGCGCATTCATAGTACTTGGAGCAGTCGCCCGGATAAGGATAGTAACCTCCGTATGAATTATTGTTCGGGCAGTCAAAATTTGGATCAGGAGTTGGAGCAACTGGAGAAGTTTGACCTATTATATCGTACAAAATAGTAAAATACAAAATAAATGATTATTTATTAAATTAAATTTAACTTCAATAGTTTAGGCACAGAAATAAAAACTGTAATAATTAAGAAAAATATCATATAGTTGTCAGTTGTTTACCTGCAACAAGGCCAAAAAGGCAAGCAGCCAACACGATAAAGGATTTCATGATTGATCAGGGTGTTTTATGTTGATCTTTGAAACGATGAAAATTTCAGGATTTTTACGAAAATAATCCAAATTGAAAAATCAAAAGCTAACTCCGTGTATGAATGCACAGGAAAAACTTTTGCTAGTCAAAAGTGAACTAGTAGTTAATGGTTTGTTTGTTGGGTGAGGGCGATGAGCTGAATGAAAAATGCAAAGAAACGATCTCAATTTATATTACGGAGCAGAGGGCTCAAATCATGGAGTTAGCTATCGGATTTAGATTGATTGGCTACTTATCGAGAGCTAATCAATAATAAAACGATGTTGAGTGGACCTCTCTGACGTAATAAATCGTTGCTGACGGAGAGGATTCTATACACATCAAGTCCCATGTATTTTTGACATTATTTAACAGGTTTGCCTATTAGTTACTTACCTGCCTCTCAAGCATTTTAGTGGGTTTAAATAACTAATCGTAAATACTCGACCAATGATCGTCAGAGGGCAAAAGAAAACTTTTCAAATTTCGATTGATTATTGACGTAGTTCCAAAGTGTGAAGTATTTTGTACAAAAGTATTTTTGGTTTCATCGCTGCATGTGTATATTAGTTACTACTAGAGGAGTATGACTATAATAATTAATTGTGCCTGTGGATATGTAATACTGCCAATTTGGCAGGGTACTATAGGTGTGCACTGTGCACGATACTCGGTACACCGATACATATTAACGATAAGTACATGTATAAATAAATATGTACCCACAGGTGCAAACTGCAAACTTTGTATGATACTAAGTCTCAAAATAAGTTGCGTAATCAGTAGTCAATATGTACAATGTACATGTTTGTCATAAAATTAGCGAGAGTTAATCACGCGGAAGAGTTCAGAGGATAATCTATTATGTGTTCTGTGTAAAATCAATCACTGTGTGCTTAGCACACTGGTTGTGCACTATGTTTAATTTAAACTGAAACTAAACTTGTCAGAAAAATGCAGTTACTTTCCATCTTCAAACTTGCATTTAGTCCTATCTTTTACGTTTTACGTCATTGGCGAACTAGAAACTAAAAGTAAGTTAATGTCCACGCAAAGTACTTGAAACTCAAGGGTTATCAAAAAACAAAACGGGTGTAATTTAAGGATAAAACTAGAATAAAACGTACCATCAAGGTTCTTGGATGTTAAAAAAGTGAACCTTAAAGGCCTGCAATGTACATTTTACATAGATAGTCCAAATTTGCGGATATTGCAAGCATAGAGATCATTCCCGTTTAATTCCCGTCCAGATCTGTGTAAGCAGTAAGCATACATCATACATACATAAATTAAACGTGTTTAATTTATGTATGCTTACACAGATCTGACGTCCCTTTGGAAATTAACCAAGAAACAGGATTTTCAATTTTGAGTTAGAATTATGGGGTTTACTCAAAACTCAATGCTCAACCACAATGTTAGGTTAACAACTCAATTCTGAATCTGGAATCTGTGGAAATTCCCATTGAACTGTAATAGGTGAAGGACTGAAAATCAAAAAAGCCTCACCAAGTTGCTTTAACAACGTGGAGAGGCTGTTTTGATTTTCAGTCCTTCAGGTACTCTACTGTTTTTACCTTGTCATTGAATGTGGAGGCAACTGAGGAGTCGAAAAACTTTCTCCATAAAAGTTTTCCTTTCGCAGGTTTCCTCCTGCTGCCGTGTTAGTTCCACTTCTACAAAGCTTATTAGTGCTTCATGACCAGCAGAATGAAAGTGAGACCGCAAGATAAAGAGGAGGGTCGCTAAATTTTCTAAGTCAATATTCTTATTTTTATCGCTGTTTCTAAGAGT
>JAQIVE010001421.1:0-25139 GCA_034698285.1 Sminthurinus bimaculatus | reverse complement strand
CGATCTGTCTAATAATTATAATATAATGAACAAGCTCAGAGTTTGGAGCCCTAAAAAGCAACAAACTTTGAGCTTAACTAATAGCTATAAATAATATAATATAATTAATAAGTTAATATACTTAATTAAATTAATGGTTGTGTGAGTGAGTGTGAATGCGAGTGTGGGTAATAATATGAGTGAAAGAAAGAATAATAATAACAACAACAAAACAACAACAAACAAATATTAAAACAAAAAAAAACAACAATTTGGGAACTCAACAACAATTAATATCGTATACATCGAGAGGAAAAGATTGGAAACTAATACACATAATTCATTGGAGTGAGAGAGAAATCGGAGAGTGGGGAAGGTCAGCGGAGTTCACACCAATACATTCTCACTAACTGATCTCAGGTTAATCAACATTTACACAAAATCTCATAATATATAATATATTCATAATAATAATCATTAATCAATCATTTTGATCTCAGGTCTTTGATCTCATTTCTTGGATATATAACCTAATATTTTTATTTATTTTGAATTTTACCATTTTTTGATCTTTTTTTCAGAATTATTTATTTATTTATTTATTTTTGGCCCTTCTGTTTCTTTTTCATAATAATTTGGCAATAGCCTGCTCGAGCTTTAAAATTCTATTTAATTTATTATGATTTAATTAACTATCTTCTTGATCAAGCTTCTATCATTTTCCTTTAACAACTAACACTCAATTCCAACAATGAATCTCTCATTTTGTTTACTTTTTGAAAACCTTTCTTTTTTTGTAACAATTTGAAGTAATTATTTACCTAAACTTTTTGACACCATCTTTTGACACTACAAAAAACAACTTCTTAATAATACTTTACATAATATAAAGCATTTCATAAACATTTCATAACAAAAAACTAAATAACTTGATGAATGAAAAATGGATGAATGAATGATTTTGTGTGAAAAGAATGCTTTTTTTGTTTACTTTAAGTATAATATTACATGATCTGAATTTTTAATCATGATAAATGATCATTTAATCCTGATTTTTGATATTTTATTAGCGAACGAACGGATATTAATCATCTTATTTAATATAATGTGAAAACGTGCGTGTGTGTGTGTGTTTGTCTGTCTGTGTGTTGTATGATGTGATGAAGAAACGAGAATAATTTCAACCTAGTATTATAATAATAATAATAATTGAATATGATAACGGCTTTTTGTAACACGAACAGGAACAACAACAATAGTACCGACGAAACCTACGAATTACTGTTTGTTGTCGGAAGAATGCCGATCTGACGAAAGGTGCATAAATAACGCCTGCATTAATCCTTGTAACTTGAGCGATTGTGGATTGAACACTGACTGCTACTCCTTTGCACGACACCCAGTCTGCTTTTGCAAGGCTGGTTTCATTGGTGACCCAATGATAGGATGTTATGGCTATGATTATGACCTCATAGGTAATTTTCCCAACCCCCCGAGGGAAATCCATCATTCTCTTCTTCTCTATGTACTTCTTTCCCATCTCTCTTTTCTTTCTTTCTTTCTTTCTCTGTCTGTAGTTAAGTAAATACCTTAAAAAATATTATTTCAATCGATACTCCGTCGGTAATATTGAGTAAGCATGATGGATGATGATGAAAAAACACACATCTATTCTATATATAACTCAAACTTAACTTACAATTAACTAAACAACTATACTGTTGATCTTTCAACAAAAAATCTTTTTCTCCTTCAACTTTTATCTATATACCAAAAACCAAACCAAAAACCTTTTTATCCACAAACATGCATCATATTCATATAATATTCATAATTCATGATTGATACACTTCTTCCACAACAAAAAAACCTTTCGGACATTTGTAGAAAATATTTATCCATACTTACTTTTTTATCCTTTTTTGCTGGGCGGGCAAAATTTGCTCAAGTACATTTTTCAGTACATTTCAGTAGATTTTTCCATAATTTGCCAGCTTTTTGCTTAAAATGTCAAAACAGAGTTTTTTTGCAGAGAGAATAAACCACAAAACAATCAATCAATCAAACAAGAAAACAACAACTCACTCGGCCTCGGCCTGCTGCCATAAATCAGATCAATATATAACACTACTTAAAAAATTGAAATAATAACACAAAAAAACAAGAAGCACAACTATCAATCAACAATACTCGAGCTACTACTACTACACTAACTCTCTATAACAAAAACAAAGGGTAAGTCCAGGTAAAACTCAATCAAAATCGATAATCGATAACCAAAAAAACAAAAAAAATGAACAAACAAAACAAATTAAATTTTTCTCATAAAACTAATTTTCACTCTTTCATTTAAAATTCCCACGAATAATCATGTATAAGACCATCGATTTTTCAAAAAAATCATCATTCAATCATCATGCATGACTATATATTATAAATAATCTCAAAAAATGACAAGAAAAAACAAAAGACGACTTTCTTTTAATATTTGAACGAGCAAAAATATCAATTAATTAATTTGTCTGAGTGAAATTTAATAAATAATCCATCTCAAAAGTTTTTGATTAATTTTTTACTAAAAAACAAGGAAAATATCATTTTTTTATTCAAAAGAATTTTTTATTTAACTTTCTAATTTCTAATCTGAATTAAAATTTCCAAATTCAATTTCTAATTCTAAATTCTATCCAACTTTAAGGAAACTATGATTTATGTGGGTGATTAACATATTTTGATGTGTATGATAATACAGTTGGTTGTACAAGCGACTACCAGTGCGCTCCCGATCAGTTTTGTTGGGAGGGGAAATGTGCCAAACCCTGTGATATTCGCAATTCTTGTGGATCTAATGCCATGTGTCACAATGTCAATCACAAGGCACAGTGCCGATGCAAGGATGGCTACATTGGTAAGAAACGAAGCAAAAATTGAGGAAAATTAGAGCGAAATTCGTGAAAAATCATTAAATATCTAAGTAAAAACTTGACCTGACCTTATAGGTGAGCCAACTCGAGCTTGTGACCTACCGCGAATTCCTCAGCCCGTGTGTCAGTTCAACGAGGACTGTCCCGCGGACAAGTTTTGCGACCGACTGAACCGACTTTGTAGATCTCCTTGTATGCAGGACAGCTGTGGACCCAATGCCGCATGCTATAGCGAAAAGAGACTAGCTGTGTGCAAATGCTTTGAGGGCATGACCGGAAATCCTTATCAAGGCTGTTCCAGGCGTACGTTTTCACCAAATTTAAATTTTTTTTAAATTATTTACTACTTCAAAATTGGAAAGAAAAAATTTAATTGAAATTTTCGAAATTACAGCTCCATCTGGCTGTCGAAGTGACAGCGAGTGCCCCTCACACTTGGCTTGTTACCAACGCAAGTGCGAGAGTCCCTGTAAGTGTGGAACCAACGCCGTCTGTGAAGTCAGAGACCATAAAGCATGTGAGAAAAAATACAGTTTTCAAAATTACCAATGGCAACCATTTTAAAAAATCATCAAATTTTTATGAAATTCTTCATTTTTTCTTTCCAAAAATAGATTGTAAATGTCCCAACACTCACGAAGGTGATCCACTCCGCAGCTGTCAAAGTAAGTAGTCGTTTCTTGATCTGAAAAATGTTAAATTAATCTACCTTTTCAAGTTTTCCAAAATTTTATCATGAATTTTAAAAATTATTACAGTCCGTGGAAATCCATGCAACCCATCTCCATGTGGAGAAGGCGCGATTTGCGAGCTTAGCAATGGAAATCCCATCTGTTCTTGCCCAAGGAAAACTACTGGAAATCCATTCGTTCGATGCAGTACGTCGAAAATGAAATAACATATTATTTTTTTAAAAAATTGTTTTTATAAAAAAATGCAAAAAGATAATCCGAAAATTGAATTTTTAGTTCCTGAGGGTTCGCCGTGTGATAACAACCCCTGTGGACCAAATGCAGGATGTCGAACGATCGGTGGGCAACCAGTTTGTTTCTGTCTAACAAACTACGTTGGCAACCCACCCTCGACCCCGTGTACCTTACCCAGCCAGCCCTGTTCGCCCAACCCCTGTGGACCCAATACCATGTGCTCCATCACCCCCACGGGCTTTGCCAAGTGTACCTGCCTCGACAACTACATCGAAGTGGGAGACACCATCCGGGGTTGTTCCATCAAGAGGAGTCCTTGTGGTATGAAAACAAAATTTTTTTTATCCTTGATTTGATTTGACATCCTTGATTTAAAAAAATCATCCTTGAATTGCAAAAAACGTTATTCGACTTTTTTGTTACAGAACCAAATCCTTGCGGAGGCGGAGCAGTTTGTGACATTCACCGCAATCCTCCATGTTATTGTCCAATCGGAAAAATAGGTAACCCCTATTCGAACTGTACTGCCCCTGGGCGACAGCCCGCCCTTTGTCGCCCCGGCCCCTGCGGACCCAACAGCGAATGTTTCACCCGAAACAACCAAGAAATCTGTAAGTGCAAGGACAACTTTGTGGGCAATCCTTATGAAGGCTGTCACCCCGACATCAACCCCTGCTCACCCTCTCCCTGCGGACCCAACACCAACTGCGTCGTTCAGGGCGGTAGAGCCGTGTGCAGCTGTATGACGGGTTACAAAGGTCACCCCGTAAGTCAGCGAGGATGTCAACCTGAATGCACGGTCAACTCTGACTGTCCCACCACCAAAACTTGTATCAATCAAAATTGTGTGGATCCTTGTGCCGGAGCCTGCGGTATTGACAGCGAGTGCAAGGCCCAGGAACATCGGCCAGTGTGCTATTGTCCATACGGATTGATTGGAGATCCTTATGTTCGATGTCTCAAGAAACCCACCGTGTCACAACCTACGAGCCCTCCTCAAAAATTCCCCGGAGTTGTCGAGCCCTGTCAAAGCACCACCTGTGGAACGAACGCTTATTGCAAACGACTTGGAAATCGGGCTGCTTGCTTCTGTAACCCGGGTTACTTTGGTGACCCAGCCAGCGGATGTCGACCCGAGTGCGTTTTGTCCCAGGACTGTGCGGATCATCAAGAGTGTCGGAATCTCAAGTGTGTTGACCCTTGCCCCGGATTTTGTGGAGTAAATGCCGGGTGCCGAGTTCAAAATCATCGGGTGACCTGCACCTGTCATCAAGGGTATGAAGGCGACCCGTATACCCAGTGTCAACGACGTCCTATCAACGAGCCAAAAGTACCGTCCAACACTTATCTTCCAGCACCACGACCAACTTTCCAGGATCCATGCAGTAAGTTTTTGAAAATATAAGGTCAATTTTGACCAGTTTTAAAAATTCTGGGTCAATTTAGACCAGTTTTAAAAATTCTGGGTCAATTTAGACCAGTTTTAAAAATTCTGGGTCAATTTAGACCATTTTTTGTTATATTGGGCCAATATTGAAATTTTGAAATGACTTTGATTTATTTTTCGTAGATCCAAACCCATGCGGTCCCTATTCAACCTGTCGGGTTCAAAATGACGGAAGTGCCCTTTGTTCGTGCCAAGAAAACTTTTTCGGGACTCCCTGCCGTGCAGAATGTATGCGCGACAGCGAGTGTCCCCTTAATCGAGCTTGTATCTCCCTTCGGTGTGCTGACCCGTGTATCGGTGTGTGCGGGATCAATGCGGAATGTCACGTGGTCCAACACGTCCCAGTCTGCTCCTGCCTCCCCTTCCACGAGGGAGATCCCTTCCGTCAATGTACCCGTCGACCCACCCCCATCATCCCGAAGCAACCCTCCCCTGCCCAAACCCGGAGTCCATGTGACCCCAACCCGTGCGGGGACAATGCGGAGGCGACGGTGGTTGGAGACCGATGTCGATGCTCCTGCCGTGCCAACTACTATGGCAACCCAGCCCTGGGTTGTCGCCCAGAGTGCGTCCTCAACTCAGACTGTCCGAGAGACCGAGCTTGTGTCAACAATAGATGTCAGGATCCCTGTCCGGGGGTTTGTGGGGCTGGAGCTCAGTGTCGGTGTCATCAACACGTGCCCAGCTGCTACTGTCCTGAAAATAGTCATGGAGACCCCTTCGTCTCGTGCGCGAAGCAACCCCTGCCCCCGGCCATTAGTCGGCCCAGACAGGACCCCTGCTCACCCTCGCCCTGTGGGCCCTACAGTCAGTGCAGGAGTCATGGAGACACGGCTGTTTGCTCGTGTGTCGAAAACTACTTTGGAGCTCCTCCAAACTGCCGGTAAATAACTTTCTAAATTTTTTTCAAAAAATGCTGAAATTTTTGAAGTTTTGAGAAATTTTAATGAATAATATTTGTTTTTGCAGCCCTGAGTGTCTTGTGGACTCGGATTGTTCCATGAATCGAGCTTGTATCAATCAAAGGTGCCGTGACCCATGTCCGGGTAAATGTGGCCAGTATGCCTTGTGCGATGTGCGATATCACCGACCCTATTGTAGTTGTCCCAGTGGTTTCCGTGGTGACCCTCTTGCCCTCTGCTCGAGGATCCCTGAGCCAGTTCAGACCACTGTGGCCCCAATCCCCAGAAATCCTTGTGTGCCAAATCCCTGCGGAAATTTCGCAGAGAGTCGAGTCAGTGGAGACCGATGTGCCTGCTCCTGTTCACCAGGATACTTTGGATCCCCACCTAATTGCGGGTAAGAATTTTATCCAAAAATTTCGTTTTTTTTAAATCCACCAAAATTGGGACTTTTTTCTATAAATGTTGTATTCTTTTCGTTTTTAGACCTGAATGTACAATTAGTGCCGAGTGCGCTGCAACGAAAGCCTGTGTAAATCAAAGATGTGTCAATCCATGTGACGAGAGGTGCGGAGTCAACGCCGAGTGTCATGTGGTCAATCACGCCAAAATCTGTGTTTGTCGAGATGGATATCAAGGGGATGCTTTTACACAATGTTTTAAAATTCCAGGTCAGTATCTAAAATTTTCGGGTCAAAATCAAATGTCAAAATATTGAATTTGGTCATAATATTTTACCATCACATGTTTTTATGGAAATTGCAGAAGCAGTCAAAGTAGTTGACCCTTGCAGTCCATCCCCATGTGGCATTAATGCCCAATGTCGACAGGTCAACGATCGAGCCAGTTGCCAGTGCATCAGTCCGTATGAAGGTGACCCCTATTCCGCGTGCCGAGTCGAGTGTCAATCCAATGCAGATTGCCCCTCTAACAAGGCCTGCTTCAACTTTAAGTGCAGTGACCCTTGTCCCGGAACCTGTGGAAAGGGCGCACTTTGCACTGTTTACAATCACGTCCCATCTTGTTCATGTCCTGCTGGGTGAGAAGATATACAACACTTTTTTCAAAAACGGTCCAAAATTTTGAAATTCACAAAAAAAAACTTTTTTGAGCGTCAGGTCTAATTTGTCGAATTTTCTAAACTTTTTTTAGTTACGAGGGCGATCCATTCCATTATTGTAACCTCATTCCGCCAAGACGTACGTATTTTTTATTAAATTGAAATTTTTATTGAAATTCTAAAAAATTAAACTAAAAGGCGGTAAAATAAAACTTTGGTGATTTTTTAAATTTAGACATTCCACCAACGCCAAAACAGGACCCATGTCAACCGTCGCCATGTGGTCTGTACAGTCAATGCAAAGAACTTAACGATCGTGCCATCTGTAGTTGTCTCGCCAACTACGTCGGGGCTCCGCCAAATTGTCGCCCCAAGTGCGTCGTCTCCTCCGACTGCCCAATCGACAAGAGCTGTATCAACCAAAAGTGTGTCAATCCTTGCCCTGGACCTTGTGCTGGTAAAATAGTTTACCAAAAATTCACGAAAATTCCAAAAATCCATTGTTTTTTGAAAAACTGAAAATAATTTGAAAATTCCCTGATTTTTAGCCAACGCTGAATGTCGCGTAGTGAATCACTCGCCAATCTGCAGTTGTCCCGCAAACTTTGAGGGAAATCCTTTCGTTCATTGCGAGCGACCTCAACGGAAACCGGAACCACAACCAACCCGACCTCCGATAAGACGTGACCCCTGCAACCCTAGTCCATGTGGTGCTCACAGTCAGTGTCGCAACATTAATGACCAACCCGTCTGCTCCTGTCTGCAAAACTACTTTGGCACTCCTCCAAACTGCCGACCCGAGTGCACAATTCACTCTGACTGTAGCAATGACCGAGCTTGTATCAACGAACGGTGCAGTGACCCTTGCCCTGGGGCTTGTGGGGTCAATGCCAGGTGTCAAGTCCGAAATCACATTCCTATCTGTCTCTGTTTGGACGGCTATCAAGGTGACCCCTTCTCCAGCTGTAGCAAGATTGTGGTCAAGGAGGTCATCCGAGACCCGTGCAATCCCAGTCCATGTGGGTCAAACACCGATGCCCGGGTCAACGGAGATCGGTGCGAGTGCACTTGCAAACCGGAGTATTTTGGCGTAAGTTGACCTTAGTTATGACCCCACTTTTTCATATATTGACCTTTTGACCTAATTTTTGGAATATTTTCATGTTTTTGCCCAGGATCCATACGTGGGTTGTCGTCCAGAGTGTATTTTCAACCAGGACTGTGCCAATGACAAGGCGTGTATGAACCAAAAGTGTAGAAATCCTTGCTTGCCGGGAACGTGTGGGGTAAATGCGGACTGTTCCGTGTATTCCCACTTCCCCGTGTGTACTTGTATCGAAGGTTACACGGGTCAACCTTTCAGTTCCTGCTACCCCATCCCTCCAGCACCACCCGTGGTCAAGCAGCCCCAAGACCCGTGTCAACCTTCACCCTGTGGATCGAACGCCCAATGTCGAAACCAGAATGGAGTGGCCATCTGCAGTTGTCTGCCAAATTACATTTCATCCCCACCAAACTGTCGGCCAGAGTGCATCATCTCGAGCGAGTGTCCCCTGGACAAGGCCTGTGTCAACATGCGGTGCATCAACCCCTGTCCAGGTCCCTGCTCCGCCACCGCAGTTTGCAAGGTTGTCAACCACTCTCCGATCTGCAGTTGTCCCGCAAATTATGAGGGCGATCCGTTTTCCAACTGTAGGCAAAAGGTGGTGGTCAAAGCCCCGCCATCCAACCCCTGCATCCCCTCACCCTGCGGACCTTTCAGTGAGTGCAGAGAGATTAACGGACAGGCCGCTTGCTCTTGTCTTGCTGGATATCTTTCCACTCCTCCTAACTGCAGGTAAATGTTGCATGATTTTTGCTCGGAAATTTTTCAAATTTTGGTGCAAAATTGGAATTTTGAATTTAATTGTGCAATTTTTGTAATTTTTTCAGACCTGAATGTACAATTGACCCAGACTGTCCAACAAATAAGGCGTGTGTGAGAGAGAAGTGTGTGGATCCTTGTGCGGGAGCCTGTGGATTTAATGCGCAGTGTCGAACCACTCTTCATAAACCACAGTGCTTCTGCTTGCCTGGATATCAAGGTAATCATATCTAGCTTATAGATTTCCTTGATTTTCAACCATTGCTGGATTTTTGAGGGAAGTTTTGAGGGAATTTTTGAAATTTTCCTGACATTTTATGTATTTTGCTTTACTTTTGTAGGAGATCCATTTAGAGGCTGTTCAGTTGTTCCAGTTGCCGAACGACCACGTAAATAAAAAGCTTAAAAATTTAAAAAAAAAATTAATTTTTGAAAAATTGTTTCTGATTTTTAATGAAGTGACAAAAAATTGATTTTAATCTTTTTTAATTTGCATGATTTTTGTAGGCTTGCCGGAAATTAAAATCGATCCTTGCAGTGAGCATTTTTTAATTTAAGCAATTTTCTTCATGAAATTTAGGAATGAATTTAAAAATCAAATATGAAGATAGTTTACACACAATTAAATTTTAATAATTTAATCCAGATCCATCGCCTTGTGGAGCCAATACAAAATGTACGGAGAGAAACGGAGCTGGAGCCTGTACTTGCTTGCCAGAATATTTCGGTGACCCGTACTCTGGTTGCAGGTAATAAATGTTCATTTTTTCAAAGCTTACAATTTTTTTAAAAGGATTTTCCAAAATAAATTAATATTATCAAATTTTTTTCATAAATTTTTCAGACCTGAATGTGTAACGAACAGCGACTGTCCTTACAACAAGGCTTGCTTCAACAACAAATGCAAAGATCCTTGCCCCGGAGTTTGTGGTTTCAATGCCGAGTGCTCCGTTTACAACCATTTGCCAAGTATTTTAAAAAAACAATTTTTGAAAATTTTGAATTTGGATCGAAAATATTGAATTTTTAAAATAATTGATTTTATTCTTAAAGGTTGCCAATGCATTTCTGGACACACTGGAGAGCCCCTCCAAGGATGTCACCCGATCCCGAAACAGCCCGAGAGAATTCCACAGCCCACCGACCCCTGTCAACCCTCGCCATGCGGCCCACACGCCCAGTGCCGAGTTCACAACGGGGTTGCTATCTGTAGTTGTCTCCCGGACTTTATCGGATCCCCGCCATCCTGTCGACCAGAATGTTTGTCCAGTGCCGAGTGTCCCCTGGACAAGGCGTGTCAACAACAAAAATGCATCAACCCTTGCCCCGGCCCTTGTTCATCCACTGCCACCTGCAAAGTCCTCAACCACTCGCCCATCTGTAGTTGTCCATCGGGCTCAGACCCCCGCTCTGACCCCTTCACCCAATGTCGACCTGAGGTCAAACAGCCCGCTCTTCCTGAACCAGTAAGAAACCCATGCAGTCCATCGCCGTGCGGTCCCTTCAGTGAGTGTCGGGAGATTAATGGACAACCCGCCTGCTCCTGCTTGGCTGGGTACCAAGGTCGACCTCCAAACTGCCGACCCGAGTGCACCAGTGACCAGGAGTGCCCTACAGATAAGGCCTGTGTACGAGAAAAGTGTAAGGAAATTTGTCAAGGAGCTTGCGGATACAATGCCGAGTGTCGAGCGGTCAACCATCGACCCAACTGTCACTGTAATCCCGGGTATCAGGGTGACCCCTTCTCGGGTTGCTCCCTTATTCCTGAGGCCAAACAGCCCGTTATCCAGGAACATTTGGACCCTTGTCACCCATCTCCATGTGGAGCCAACGCCATTTGCAAGGAGAGGAACGGAGCCGGTGCCTGCACTTGCTTGCCCGAATATTTTGGCGACCCGTACACCGGATGCAAACCTGGTAAAAAACTTTACCATTTTGGTACCAAAATCGGGGTCTTTCAAATGTTTGATTTTTTTCGGAGGTTTAACTGTCTTTTTTTCTTCTACAGAATGTGTTTTGAACCAAGATTGTCCACACAACAAGGCCTGCTTAAGAAACAAGTGCGTTGACCCCTGCCCGGGTGTTTGCGGATTTAATGCCGAGTGCTCAGTTCACAACCATGTGCCAACGTGGTAAGTTTTCCTATTGGGAAAAATGGTACCAAAATTGTTTTGAAAATTAAATGCAATTAAAAATTCGGTTTTAATCAACGCGTTATGTTATTTTAATGCAGCAATTGTCTTCCGCAATATACGGGCGACCCAACTCGCGGCTGTCATCAAATTCGAGTTGAAGTTCGCCCCACGGCCCCCTCCGACCCCTGTCAACCCTCGCCCTGCGGGCCCTACAGTCAATGTCGAAATACCAACGGAGTTGCCGTCTGTTCCTGCCTTCAAAATTATATTGGCTCACCACCTAACTGCCGACCAGAGTGCACCACAAGTTCCGAGTGTGACCTGGACAAGGCCTGCGTGAGCCAAAAGTGTGTCAACCCTTGTCCGAATCCATGCGCCCCCTCCGCCCAGTGTCGCGTGGTCAACCACTCGCCAGTCTGCACTTGTCCACCAAATCACTATGGAGATCCATTTAGTTCGTGCGTATTGAGGGTGGAGGAGCCTGTAAGGGATGTTCCAGCCGCGCCCGTCAATCCGTGCATCCCTTCACCCTGCGGACCCTTCTCTCAATGTCGGGTCATCCAGAATCAACCCGCATGTTCTTGTGAAATCGGATACATTGGCCGACCTCCAGATTGCCGGTTTGTTATACATTCTTCAAAAGTTTGAATTTTCACTTGTTTTTATTTTTTTTTTGAAATTTATAAAATGTTAAAACGCCCGCTATTTTTTAGACCCGAATGTACAATTGACCCGGACTGTCCCAGTGACCGCGCCTGTGTTCGTGAGCACTGTGTTGACCCCTGTCCTGGAGCCTGTGGATACAATGCCGAGTGTCGTGTTCAATCTCATCGACCCAACTGCTTCTGTCTCTCGGGTTACCAAGGTGACCCCTTCTCCGGATGTAACCGAATCCCCGAGGTCAAACAGCCCGTCGTCCACGAGACTCTTGACCCGTGTCATCCGTCTCCGTGTGGGTCAAACGCCGTTTGTAAGGAAAGGAATGGAGCGGGTGCGTGTACGTGCTTGCCTGACTATTTCGGTGACCCTTACACCGGGTGCAGGTAAATAAAATGCCCGAATTTTGAAAAAAAAAGTTTTTAAAAAGGTAAAAAATGAAAAATTTCTAAAATTTTGAATGGTTTTTTGAAATTTTTTCAGACCTGAGTGTGTATTGAACCAAGACTGTCCCTCGACCAAAAACTGTCAGAACAACAAGTGTGTGGATCCTTGTCCAGGACTCTGCGGCTACAACGCCGAGTGCGTCGTCCAAAATCACATCCCCAACTGTCTTTGCAATCCTGGATACACTGGAAATGCTTTCTCCGGATGTCACTTGATTCGTACGTTTTTTTGAATTTTCCCACATTTTTCAAAACTTCATTCAAATTTTCAAAGGTCAAAATTGTCTAATTTATCAAAATTTGCAAAATTTAGCACCCCCACCACCGCCAGAGCCACAGCGGGTGCAGAATCCATGTCAACCCTCACCCTGTGGAATGAACAGTCAGTGTCGAGACCAGAATGGCGTGGCCGTGTGCAGTTGTCTCCCAGAGTTCATCGGAAGTCCGCCAAGTTGTCGCCCAGAATGCTCCACCAACTCGGAGTGTCCTTTGGACAAAGCCTGTCTCAACTCCAAGTGCGTTGACCCCTGTCCAGGGTCATGCGCTGCCCAGGCCACCTGTCGAGTCCACAATCACTCTCCCATCTGCGCCTGTAAACAAGGTTATGTGGGCAATCCATTCGTCTCCTGCCATCCGGATGTCAAGCCGGTTTATCCGGTGGAACAAAAACGCCCGGTCAATCCCTGTCATCCAAGTCCATGCGGACCTTTTAGCGAGTGCCGCGAGATTAATGAGCAGGGAGCTTGTAGCTGCAAGTCTGGATACATTGGCTCGCCACCTAACTGCCGGTTCGTATTTTTACCAAATTTTTGAAAATTTTCGAACAAAGATGAATCTTGTTTTTTTTTACTAATTTAAAAAATTTTGTCGTTTTTTAGACCTGAATGCGTCATCAATCCGGACTGTAGCAAAAATCTGGCCTGTGTCCAAGAAAAATGTAGAGATCCTTGCGTGGGCGCCTGCGGATTTAACGCCGACTGTCGTGTGCTGAATCACAATGCTCAGTGTGTTTGTATCCAAGGATATACTGGTATGAAAATGAAATTAAAAGCGCCATTTTTGAAACTCTTATCTAAAATTTAAATTTTGGGACTATTTTACAAAATTTTTATGATTAATTTATGTAGGTGACCCATTCTCTGGCTGCTCTCTTATCCCACAAGCGATTGAACCCGTCCGAGTTGAACATTTGAACCCATGCAGTAAGTTTGAGAAATTTTAGAAAAATTTCAAAAAAACAAGGATTTCTATACTAATTTCTGGGATTATCCTTGATTTTTTTAGATCCATCACCATGCGGTGCCAATGCAAAATGTACAGAACGAAATGGAGCTGGTGCTTGCACTTGTCTCCCGGAATACTTTGGAGACCCGTACTCTGGTTGCAGGTACAAATTTTGGTCATTTTGTTATGAAATTTGCGACCACAATTTTGAAGTTGACCCCAAAATCATGAGTTTTTGTCCATTTTTTAGACCTGAATGCGTGACCAACAGCGAGTGTCCCAACAACAAAGTGTGTCAACGGAACAAATGTGTGGATCCTTGCCCTGGAGTTTGTGGTTACAATGCGGAGTGCACGGTGCATAACCATGTGCCCACTTGTAACTGCATCCCAGGTCACCAGGGTGACCCCTTCCGTGGCTGTAATGTCATCCGTAAGTAAAAATCCGTTTTTCAAAAACAAAATCATAATTCTACCTAAATTTTGAACAAACGTTTTGATGATTGAAATTCAAAATCGAATTATAGCTCAACAAATCGAGCCAGTCCGACGACCCACTGACCCCTGTCAACCCTCGCCCTGTGGGCCCAACGCCCAGTGTCGAAACCAAAACGACGTGGCTATCTGTGCTTGTCTGCCCAACTACATTGGAAGTCCGCCCGCCTGTCGCCCCGAATGTATCTCTAGCTCGGAGTGCCCTCTGGACAAGGCGTGTGTCAATCAACGGTGTGCTGATCCGTGCCCAGGCCCCTGTGCCCCCACCGCCCTGTGCAAGGTCCTCAACCACTCGCCCATCTGCACTTGTCCACCCAACGAACTCGGTGACCCCTTCGTCCGATGCAACCCTCCACCACCAACTCAACCCCCAAGACAAGTTGTTGGGGAAGATCGTCGACCTCAAAACCCCTGCATTCCAAATCCATGCGGAGGTTATTCAGAAACCCGGGTTGTGGGTGAGCAGTGCGCCTGTTCCTGTCAACAAGGATACATCGGGTCACCGCCCAACTGTCGACCAGAGTGTGTGATGAACGCGGATTGCCCCAGTGACAAGAGTTGTATTCAGCAAAAATGTAGAGATCCTTGCCCCGGAGCCTGTGGTTACAACGCTGAGTGTCGCGTCGTTAGTCACAGTCCACAATGTTATTGTCTGCCCAACTATCAGGGTGACCCATTCTCAGGGTGCAATCCGATTCCACCCCCTCCACAAATTCCAGTCCGAGAAGAAATCAGAAATCCTTGCAGTGAGTATTTTTACCGCTTTTTTTAAAAAAATATGTTCTTAAATTTGAAAAAAATTATCTTAATATTGATTGAAACTTTTTTCAGACCCATCACCCTGCGGAACTAATGCAGTTTGTACCGAGAGAAACGGAGCGGGATCTTGTGCCTGTATTCCAGAGTATTTCGGTGACCCTTATACAGAGTGCCGGCCAGAGTGCGTGCTCAACAGCGATTGTCCCCAGGACAAGTCCTGTGTTCGCAACAAGTGTAGAGATCCTTGCCCTGGTGTCTGTGGATACAATGCCGAGTGCACCGTATTCAACCACGTACCCACTTGCAACTGTATTCCTAATCACCAAGGAGATCCTTTCCGCCATTGCAGTCCTATTCGTAAGTGACTAAACAAAAAATTGAAAAATTTGCAAATTTTGAAAAAAATCACGATTTTTCAAAATAATGCAAAAACTTTTGAATTTTTTTAGCTAAAGAGCCAGTTCGAGTTGTCCCTCAAAATCCTTGCCAGCCGTCCCCTTGTGGGCCAAACAGTCAATGCAGGGAACAAAACGAGGTGGCCGTCTGCAGCTGTCTAGTCAATTTCATCGGTTCTCCGCCAAATTGCCGACCTGAGTGCACGTCCAGCGCCGAGTGCCCTCTGGACAATGCTTGCATCAACCAACGGTGTACAAATCCTTGTCCTGGACCCTGCGCGCCCAATGCGCAGTGCCGAGTTGTCAATCACAGTCCAAGTACGACACTATTTTTTAAAAATCGTCTATTTTGAAAAAATGACCAAAACTCGCCAATTTTCAAAAATTTAACTTCAATTTCCATTTTTCAATTTTCTAGTCTGCACCTGTCCACAAGGCTTCGAAGGAGATCCATTTTCCTCCTGCCGGCAGATTCCACCCCCTCGAATAGAGATCACCGAGGTCAAACGCCCAGTCAACCCATGTCATCCATCACCCTGTGGACCATTCAGCGAGTGTCGGGAAATTAATGAGCAAGCCGCCTGCTCCTGTCGTGCTGGGTACATCTCCAGCCCACCAAATTGCCGCCCCGAATGTGTCCAGGACTACGAGTGTCCAACGGACAAGTCCTGCGTCCAAGAAAAATGCCGAGATCCTTGTCCTGGCGCCTGCGGCTTCAACGCCGAGTGTCGGGTCATCAGTCATCGGGCTCAATGTTTCTGTCTTCCGAATCACCAAGGAGATCCTTTCCGGGGATGCAATCCAATTCCACCCCCTCCACCCCAGAGAATCCCTGAAGAAAAGTTGAACCCTTGTGAGCCCTCACCCTGTGGATCCAACGCCATCTGTGAGGTCCGAAATGGAGCAGGAGCGTGCAAGTGTCTCCCAGAGTATCAGGGAGATCCTTATTCAGGATGTCGACCCGAATGTATTTCCAACTCGGAGTGTCCATTGAACAAGGCGTGTATTCAAAATAGATGCAGTGATCCTTGTCCAGGAGTGTGTGGCTACAACGCCCAGTGCTCCGTTCAAAATCATCTGCCACTTTGTGAGTGTCTCCCGGGATACACAGGTCAGCCGTTTAGCGGATGTCACTTGTTGCCCCAGGAACAGCCCAAGATTGAAGCTCCAACAAATCCTTGTCACCCCTCACCCTGTGGACAATTTAGTCAGTGCCGAGAACAAAATGGAGTCGCTGTTTGCAGTTGTCTTCCAGAATATATCGGTAGTCCACCTAGTTGCCGACCTGAGTGCTTGACCTCCAGCGAGTGTCCCAGTGACAAGGCCTGTATTCGACAGAAATGTGTCAACCCATGTCCAGGTCCCTGCGCCTCAAACGCCCAGTGTCGTGTGGTCAATCATTCGCCAATCTGTACTTGTCCATCCGGTTACCAAGGAGATCCATTTTCTTATTGCTCCCCCATTCCACCACCACCAGCTCAGGAGCGAGTCACGGAACGACCTAGGTCACCCTGTGACCCGGATCCTTGTGGACTTTATGCCGAGGCTAGGGTCAATGGAGATCGGTGTGCCTGTACTTGTCAACCAGGGTACACGGGATACCCGCCAAATTGCAGGTAACGCATTTTTTCAAAATTTTATATATTTTTCCAAAATCCAGGTTTTTGAATCGTGATTTTTGAAATTTTCAAAATTTTACCTTTTTTCAGACCGGAATGTACAATTGATCAAGATTGCCCAACAAATAAGGCTTGTGTCAGGTCAAAATGCGTCGATCCCTGCCCAGGAATTTGCGGAGGTAAAAAAATTGTTCAAATTTTTGAAAATGGTAAATTTCCAAAAAAGTTGGATTTTGCAAAAATTTGAAATTTTTACTTTTTTCTTTATAGTCAATGCTGAATGTCGAACTCACAACCATCGACCACAATGCTATTGTCTACCTGGATTCCAAGGGGATCCTTTCTCACGATGTGCCCAACCCCCGCCTCCACCCCCAACTCCGGTTCGGGAGGAGGTTCGAGATCCTTGCAGTAAGCAAAGTTTTTCCTTTCTTCGGGGTTACCCCCATTTTTTCAAAAGCGCTTTGTAAAAGTGTTCAACATTTTATTTTTTTTACTTTATAAATCTAGATCCATCACCCTGCGGTTCCTTTGCCGAGTGCACCCAGCGAAACGGCGCGGGCTCCTGCAAATGTATCCCTGAATACTTTGGTGACCCCTACAGCTCATGTCAACCCGAATGTACCATCAACAACGACTGTCCCAGGGACAAGGCCTGCATCAACAACAAGTGTAAGGACCCCTGCCCGGGAGTCTGCGGTCAAAATGCCCAGTGCTCCGTCTTCAACCACGTCCCAACCTGCACCTGCATTCAAGGATATGAGGGCAACCCCTTCACCAGTTGTCAATCTATCCCACAAAGAATCGAGCCTGTCCGACAGCCCACTGACCCCTGTCAACCCTCGCCCTGTGGCCCCTATAGTCAGTGTAGAAATACCAACGGTGTCGCCATCTGCAGTTGTCTCGAGAACTACATCGGATCACCACCCTCTTGTCGCCCTGAATGTACCATCAATTCGGACTGCTCCGCCCTCACCGCTTGTCGAAACCAACGTTGTGTTGACCCCTGCCCGGGAGTCTGCGCTCCCAGCGCCACCTGTCGAGTGGTCAACCACAGTCCAATCTGCACTTGTCCAGCCAATGCTCCATTGGGCGACCCCTTCACAAGTTGTCGAGAGCCTGAACGAACTGCGGTGGCAATCACTCCGGTACGTGAAGAGCCCCCACGAGACCCCTGCATCCCATCGCCCTGTGGCCCATACAGTCACTGCCGAATCTTTGGAAATCAGGCTGCCTGCTCTTGTCAAGAAAGTTATATCGGAAGACCTCCAGACTGTCGACCTGAGTGCACGAGAAACGAGGAGTGTCCCAGTGACCGCGCTTGTGTCAATCAACGGTGTCAAGATCCCTGCCCGGGAGTTTGTGGAATCAACGCCCGGTGCGAGACGAGGTCACATCAACCATTGTGTCAGTGTCTTCAAGGATACACTGGAACGCCGACGCAATCTTGTTATCTCATTGAAATCACCACCATCAGAGCCATTGTTGAGAGAATTGACCCCTGCAACCCCTCACCCTGTGGACGGGGGGCTGTTTGTCGAAATTTCAACGGCGCGGGCAGCTGCTCATGTCAGGAAGGATATTTCGGTAAAAAATTTTTGACGATCGTTTAATTTTTCTCAAAATTCACATTTTCCACATGTTTTAGCGCGCAAATTTTCAACACTGTTATAATTTCGAAATTTTTGACAATTTTCAGGCGATCCATACGTCGAATGTCGATTGGAGTGCGAGAGAAATGACGACTGCGATATTAGGAAAGCGTGCATCGGTTACAAATGTAAGGACCCCTGTCCTGGAGTTTGCGGTATCAACGCCATCTGTAATGTCGAACGTCACATTCCAAATTGTGTCTGCAGTCCTGGATACACCGGAAACGCTTTTAGTCAATGTTTCCCCATTCCAGCTGAACGTAAGTCGAAATAGAAACCCTAATAACTTCATCAATTCGATCATGTTCGAAAACTGATTAGAGAATTGGAGAATAATTTTGGTGAAATAATATCAAAAATGTCTAGCTGTTCGAGAAGTACCGAGAGTTGACCCTTGTTTCCCGAACCCATGCGGACCCTACAGTCAATGTCGAAACGTAAATGATCAGGCGATCTGCAGTTGTCTCGAATCGTACACGGGCAGCCCACCCAACTGCCGACCTGAATGTGTGGTCAGCAGTGAGTGTCCCGAGAACCGAGCTTGTGTCAACCAAAAGTGCGTGGATCCATGTCCAGGTACCTGTGGAACCGGAGCCGAGTGTACCGTCAGAATGCACTCTCCCATCTGCGCCTGTCCACCACCTTTGACCGGAGATCCGTTTTACAGATGTTACCCACAACCACCACCTCCTCCTCCACGTAAGTATTTCACCCTTTGGTTTGTAATCGAAAAAATTTTATGATCGAAAGGGCAAAATTTTAATTACAACTCTTTTTTCTGTAGCACAAGAACCGGTTCGAATTCAAATGCCCTGCACCCCCAATCCGTGCGGACCCAACAGCGAATGCCGAGTTGTGGGCGATCGTTCCGCCTGCTCCTGTCTGCCCAACTACATTGGATCGGCCCCCAACTGTCGCCCCGAGTGCACTCGATCCTCCGAGTGTTCTAGTCAACTTGCCTGTGTCAACCTGAGATGTGTCGATCCTTGTCCTGGAGCCTGCGGAACCAACGCTCGCTGTGATATGATCAACCATGTTCCAAGTATGTAAAATCGCCTTACCCTTTTCGACGTCGAAAAAAAGTTTCGGAAATCGAATTTTTTTTCTAATGTTTTTAAAATTTTCTACTTTTTAGACTGTCGCTGCATCGATAACTATATTGGAGATCCATTTTCCTACTGCTCTCCAAAACCAGCGCCACGTAAGAAACAATCCATCGAATCGAATTTTTGTAGAAAATTCATTTTTTGAAAAACCTGCTGTTAAATTTTTGACTAATTTTTTTCGATGTTTTTAAATTTAGCTCCAGAGCGAATCCCTGCAGAACCCAGAGATCCTTGCAACCCATCGCCTTGCGGACCACACGCCCGTTGTCGAAACCGTAACGGAGTCGGAGCCTGTGAGTGTGAACCAGAATATTTTGGCGATCCTTACGTGGGCTGCAAACCCGAATGTGTCATCAACCCCGAGTGTGCCAACAATCGTGCTTGTATTCGCAACAAGTGTCAAGATCCTTGTCCGGGAACCTGCGGTCAAAATGCCCGCTGCGACGTCATCAACCACGTGCCCAGTTGCAGTTGTCTGGAAGGATTCGTCGGAGATCCCTTCTACGTGTGTAACAAGGTCATTGTTCAACCCCCGCCTCCAGTCAAAGTTCAGCGAAATCCATGCGAGCCCAACCCATGCGGGCCCTACAGTCAATGCCGGGAAGTGGGCGAGCAGGCAGTTTGCAGCTGTCTGCCTCAATACATCGGAAGTCCGCCGGGTTGTCGTCCAGAGTGTGTCATCTCCTCGGAGTGTCCCCTGGACAAGGCCTGTGTGAACCAACGGTGTGTTGACCCCTGTCCCGGAGTCTGCGGACGCGGTGCCCTCTGCACGGTTCGCAATCATAGTCCAATTTGTTCCTGTGAGCTGGGCAAGACCGGTGACCCCTTCTCTGCCTGCTATCCTATTCCTCCTCCTGAACCCGTCCGAGAATCTCCTCCTCGACCTGTTGACCCCTGTGCGGGTGACCCTTGTGGACCAAACTCCAACTCTCGAGTTGTGGGCAGTAGTTGTCAGTGTAGTTGCAAGAGTGGCTACATTGGCTCTCCACCCCACTGTCGACCCGAGTGCATCGTCAACCAGGATTGTTCTCGAGACAAGGCCTGCGTCGCCCTCAAGTGTGCCAACCCCTGTTCCTCTAACGTGTGTGCCCCCTCCGCCCTCTGTGAGCCCATCAACCACGCCGCCGTCTGTTCCTGTCCCCCAGGCTACACAGGCAACCCCTTCTTCTCCTGTCTCCCCATTCCACCCCCTCAACCCCCTCGCATCGAATCCAAGCAAGAAATTGCCCGAAACCCGTGTAACCCATCCCCCTGTGGAGCCAACGCCCTCTGTCGCGAGATCAACGGCGCTGGATCCTGTTCCTGCATCCCCGACTATTTTGGTGACCCCTATTCCATCTGCCGACCCGAATGCACCCTCAACTCGGACTGCCCCAACAACAGGGCCTGTATTCGCAACAAGTGCGGAGATCCTTGTCCTGGAGTATGTGGATACAATGCAGAGTGCGCTACGATCAATCACATTCCAACTTGCACCTGTATTCAAGGATATGAAGGAAATCCGTTTACCAGCTGTATGAGAATCCCCGAGAGAATCGAACCCGTGAGACGTCCCACTGACCCCTGTCAACCCTCGCCCTGTGGCCCCTACAGTCAATGTCGAGCCGCGGGTGAACAAGCCATCTGCAGTTGTCTCGCCAACTACATCGGTGCCCCACCCAACTGTCGTCCCGAGTGCCTGGTCAGTAGTGAGTGTGCGGACGACAAAGCGTGTATCAACCAAAGGTGCGGTGACCCATGTCCAAACGCCTGTGCGGCCAACGCAGAATGCCGAGTTAGGAACCACAGCCCGATTTGCAGTTGCCCTGTGGGACAAACTGGAGATCCTTTTTCGAGATGCTATCCCATTCCACTAGCGCCTGTGGAGCCTGTTCGAGAAGTGCCACGCCCTAGAGATCCTTGCCAGCCAAATCCTTGTGGACAGAACGCCGACGCCCGAAATGTCGGAGATCATTGTCAATGTAGTTGTCGACTTGGATTTATCGGAAGCCCGCCAAATTGTCGCCCTGAGTGCGTCGTAGACTATGACTGCCCGTCCAATAGAGCCTGTCAAAATATGAAATGTGTCGATCCTGTAAGTTTTTTTTTCGATTTTTAAAAAAAAATAAACTTTTTTGGTTTTTACTTGCTTGTTTTTCGAAATTTTGAAATTTGATTATTTTTTGAAAATAGTGTCCTGGAGCTTGTGGAGTGAATGCCGAATGTTACGCCAGAAATCATCGGGCTAGTTGTACCTGTTTCGCGGGATACACCGGAGATCCGTTTAGATACTGTAATTTGATCCCGCCGCCAACTCAACCGCCTCAACGTGTCGAAGTTTATGATCCATGCAGTAAGTATTTTTGAAATTTTGAAAACTTTTTCAAAAAAATGTAGAAGTATACAAAAAATTTAAAAAATGTTTGATTTTTTTAATTTAGACCCAAGTCCTTGTGGATCAAACGCGGTTTGTGAGAATCGAAATGGCGCCGGAGCCTGCAAATGTCTGCCAGAATATTTCGGCGATCCTTACTCTGGATGCAGGTAATTATTTTTTCCTTTTTTTGAAACAAATTCTTAAAATAGTTTAAAATTTCAAAATTAATTAATTTTCGAAATTTCCCTATTTTCCAGGCCCGAATGTGTAGTGAACCAAGACTGTCCTCGAGACAAAGCGTGTACCAGAAGCAAATGTAGCGACCCTTGTCCTGGAGTTTGTGGAATCTCGGCGGTTTGTGAAGTGTACAACCACGTCCCAGTCTGCACCTGCCCACCCGGGTACACTGGAGACCCCTTCTCATACTGTCGAATCGCCCCTGCTGAACCACCACCATCTCGAGTCGTCATTGACGTGTGCAGTCCCACCCCCTGTGGCCCCTACAGCACGTGCCGAGAATTCAACGGTCAAGCCGTGTGTAGTTGTCTGGACACGTACATCGGAGCCCCGCCCAACTGTCGCCCCGAATGTCAAGTTTCCTCCGACTGTCCCCTCACCAAGTCCTGCGTCAACCAAAAGTGTGTCGATCCTTGTCCAGGAACTTGCGGTCACCAAGCAACTTGTCGAGTCATTAGTCATTCGCCCATCTGCACTTGTCCTCCAGACTATACCGGAGATCCGTTCCAGGGCTGTTATCCAATTCCACCTCCAGCCCCGGTAGAACGCGTGACCGAGAGACCCCGAAACCCGTGCATTCCATCGCCCTGCGGCCCCAACTCGGAGAGTTCTGTTGTGGGCAACAACTGTCAGTGCTCTTGTCGCCCCGGTTTCTTGGGCGCCCCGCCAAACTGTCGTCATGAGTGTGTTCAAAATCCAGACTGTCCCCGACATTTGGCCTGTATGAACAATAAATGTCAAGATCCGTGTGTCAATGCTTGTGGAACAAACGCTCGGTGTGATGTGATTAATCACACACCATCTTGCAGCTGTCCGGAAGGTTTCCAAGGTAATCTAAAATTTCAGGAAATTTAATTTTCGTCTAAAAATTTCAGAGATCAATTGTGAGGTCAAATTTTAAAAATGTGTTTTTTGGTAATTTTCAGGAAATGCCTTTTCAGCCTGTTACCCAATTCCTGAGCGTGTCGAACCAGTTCGGGACACTCCAACTTGTACCAAATGTGGTCGAAATCCTTGTGAACCGAATCCATGCGGACAGAACGCCGAGCCCAGGGCCCATGGTGACCGATGTCAATGCGTCTGTCTTCCAGAGTATTTCGGAGATCCATTTATCCGGTGCAAACCAGAATGTGTCATCAACTCGGACTGTCCACAAGATCGAGCTTGTCGAAGAAATAAGTGTGAGGATCCGTGCCCGGGAGTTTGCGGATACAATGCCCGGTGTGATGTGATTCGTCACATTCCCACGTGCACTTGTCTCCAGGGATACGAAGGCGATCCGTTTAGCGGATGTCGACTCATCGTCCAGGAACCACCGAGAGCTGGTAATTAATTATTTTAAATTTTACACTGTTCTCCCGTAGGAAATAAATAAATCATAAATCCTTGATTCATTTGATTTAATATGATTTATTTGTTTGCAGTTATCAAAGTCAATCCTTGCGAACCGACGCCGTGTGGTCCATACAGCCAATGTAGAAATTCCAACGACCAAGCCATGTGCTCTTGTCTGCCCACGTACATCGGAAGCCCGCCTTTCTGTCGACCCGAGTGCACCGTCAACAGCGACTGTCCATTGGACCGCTCTTGCCGAAACCAAAAGTGTGTTGACCCCTGCCCAGGAACATGTGGAGAAAATGCAGAGTGTAAGGTCATCAGTCACTCGCCCATTTGCTCCTGTCCTCCGGGTTACCAAGGAGACGCGTTTTATCGCTGCACCCGAATCCCACCCCCGCCACCACCACCTCCGCAACCTATCATCCCCACTTTTGTTCCAGACCGTCAATCAGTCAACCCCTGTATTCCAAATCCATGCGGACCAAATGCGGATGCCCGTGTTGTGGGAGAGGCCAGATGTCAATGTACTTGTCGACCCGGGTATTTCGGACAAGCGCCCAACTGTCGACCCGAATGTGTCACCCATGACGAGTGTCCAAGTGTTCGTGCATGTATCCAAAACCGTTGTCAGGATCCTTGTCCGGGTGCCTGCGGCTATCAAGCAGAGTGCAGAGTCATCAATCATAATCCAAGTAAGTCCAAGTACAAAATGTCAAAAAGAAGCGTTTTTGAACAAATGACCTCAGTTGACCTCTGAAACTAATAATTTTGTTCTTTTTTGTCCAGCTTGTTTCTGTCCACCAGAAAGACCAATTGGTGACCCGTTCCGTAGCTGCGAGCGTCGTCCTCCGTCACCTCCACCCACGGAAGTACCCCGAGTCAGAGATCCTTGCTATCCTTCACCCTGTGGAGTCAACGCCCTGTGTCGAAACCAAAATCAAGCGGCCAGCTGTACTTGCATACAGGGTTACTTTGGTGACCCCTACGTCGCCTGTCGCCCCGAATGCGTGACCAACAACGACTGCCCAAGCAACAAGGCCTGTTCAAACATGAAGTGTGTTGACCCTTGTCCTGGAGTCTGTGGCTCCAACGCCCAGTGCTCCGTGTTCAACCACATCCCGATCTGCAACTGTCCACCAGGGTATGAGGGTGACCCCTTCGTCCACTGCCATCTTCCACCCCCGAAACCACAACCACCTGTTGCGGTTCCTGTGAGACGTGATCCCTGTCAACCCAGTCCGTGTGGACCCTACAGTACTTGTCGAAATGTGAATGATCAAGCCGTTTGCTCCTGTCTGCCGCAATATTTCGGGTCACCACCAAACTGCCGACCTGAATGTCTCGTCAGCTCGGATTGTCCACTTCACTTGGCTTGTCGAAACCAAAAGTGTATTGACCCCTGTCCAGGTGCCTGCGGCTTCCAGGCCGTCTGTCGCGTCCAGCAACATTCGCCCATCTGTACCTGTCCACCTCAATATCCACTTGGTGACCCCTTCTATCAGTGTCGAGAACAACCGCCACCTCCACCTCCAACCGCGGTCATTGAACGAAGAGACCCATGTCAACCAAACCCTTGTGGCCCCAACGCCGACGCCCGACCTGTCGGTGACCGATGTCAG